>JARQZK010000888.1:0-22500 GCA_030704885.1 Cynegetis impunctata | reverse complement strand
ATATATATATATATATTTGTGAAACTTAAAGCCAAGTGTTTTTATTTTAATATCAGTATATATATATATATATATATATATATATATATAAATATATATATATATATATATATATATATATATATATATATATATATATATATATCTATATTTCAGAAGGTCTAAAACAACTTTCGCTACAGAGAAAAAGTCTATTCTTTTCGGGGACAATACGACTAAAAATAATTATAGAAAAAAATAATAAAAATTCCTTTCCTTTATTTCTACACTATTGAAACAAAAAGGGTAGGTAGATATTCATTCAACTACAGGCCACCCATATCGAAATAACCAGTAGGATTCGCAAAAACATAAGCACCCTTCAAACCAATTTTCTTTCAAATGAGTCGACAAATATCATTGAACTGGAAAAAGTACTTACACCGAATTATTACGAATGAATGCGCAGCAAATAAGTGTGACATTGGGAAGAATGAAAAGTGCCTGTTTGATTATTGCAGTTTATTTGAGTGCAGGTAATTGGTGCTTGGGTATTTGAACCTGCATAACACAAAGCATATTAATTAGTAGATCTCTCTACGACAAGAAAGTTAATTTCACTTGTGCGGTTTCTACTCGGGAGCTGAGAGCTCATATTGAGAGGGTTATACATATATCAAACGAAGTATAGGATGGTGTATCATTTCACATACGAAAAGGACGTGCCAGTAAAATGGTCGTTATTGAAAGGTCCTCGAAGGACTAAACTTTCAATTAGTTTTTTATAGAGTTATAATTCATTTACTGTAATGTTTTTTTTATTGCATCCGTTTTATATACTTCAAATTAAATTATTCAGTATTTCGCTCTAATCACAAATTTTTCTGATTTCCTACAGTATAGATTTTAATACTTGATTAACACACTACATAGTCATACGGATATAATCTGAAATAAGAGATTATTGTTCATGATGCAATCAGAGAGATAAATATATATATATATATATATATATATATATATATATATATATATATATATTCTCTTTATATATATTTTCAATAAAAGGCTTTTTTTATCTTAAAAAACTTGTTTTTTTTTTAAAGTTGTCATTTCTCCACGACATTCGTGTCTTTATCAAAACTTTTGAGAAAAAATTGAAATTTCTTTGACATTTATTGATTTGAAAAATTTCTATAGAAACAGACTACTGTTTCACTAAAAATTTTTTCGGCTGTGGCCGTTCTTTGCTATTTATTACGTGCTATTCAGTCCAATATTAACATTCAAATTTGTTATTATTAGATGGTAAGGGAAACCACAGAAACCTTTACCCACGTAATGTTCGAAATAGGTCCAAATTATTTTGATTTTGAAGAGTCAAAGAATAATTATAATAGGGTACTATTTATCTTTTTTTCAAAAATTTCTCATTGAGGCTGTGGCAGTCTTCAGTTATTAATTACGTGCTATTCAGTCGAATATCAACAGACAGGTCCGTTGATATTAGATGGGAAGGGAACCACAGAAACCTTCACCCACGTAATGTACAAAATAGGTTTAAAAATTTGGATTGTTGTCTTTAAAAAGACATTACTTGTGATTTTGGAGATCACATGTTCTAAACTATATTTTCTTTCCAGAAAAATTGAAAATTCTAGATGTTTAGATTTTGTCTAAGAAGATGAGTTGTTGTGGTTAGAATTTGTTTGTTGAATTAAATCTGCGTATATTGAACTTAAATGTTTGATATCTGTTCTATCATTTACGACTTCATTTAAATTTTTTTGAATATGTAACATTTCTAAAATTTCTCTGCGTTTTTGATCTTTTTCTATTTCTAAAATTTTTGTGCTATTAAAGTTGAAAGTATGATTCTCATTGTTTTTATGTTTTATTAGTGCTGTGGTTTGTGTTCTGGTATATTTGTGTGCTTTTATTCTTTCTTCTAAATTTCGAAAAGTTTGTCCTATATATGATTTATTACAATTATTAGAGGGTACACTGCAAACAACATGTGATTTTTGCAGAAGAGGTGTTTTACTTTTTAATTTAGAATATATTTGTTTTATTTGATTTTGTGCGGTGTGGGTTACTTTAAAATTTGTGAAATTTTATTACTTAAATCAGGAAAATATGGGAGAGGAATATATTTTTTGTTAATATTTTCTTTTATTGATGTTTCTTATGTGTTGTAAAGTTTATGAATTCCATTTTTAGTGATTTTCTGTATAAGTTTTATTGGGTAATCGTTTTTTATGAGTAATTTATGGACATCTTGTAATGTTTCATGTCTGTGTGTAGGTGAAGTAAGTTTAAGTGCTTTGTCTATATATCCGATTATTAAACTCTTTTTTTGTGACAAATGATGTGTACTGTTGTAGTTCAATGTTCTTTGTGAAAAAATTTCTTTCCTATGCCATTTTGTGATAATTTCATTGTTTTTGTGCATGAGAGTAATATCAAGAAAATTTAATGTATTTTTCGTTTCTTTTTCTAGAGTAAATTGTAATTTTCTATTAAAGTCGTTGAATTTTTTGAGAATATCATCAATAAAATCTTCTGATGTTATTATAAGGCAATCATCAACATACCTTTTGAAAGTTATAATTTGTTCATTCAAATTATTTAATACATTTTCTTCTAAATATTCTAAAACTAATTGAGCTATAATACTGGAAATAGGACTTCCCATTGCTACACCATCAATTTGTTGGTAAAAGTTATTTTCATATTGAAAATAGTTTGTACCAAGAGCAAATTGAATTGCTTCTATAAAATCGGTTTTAGGAATATTTGTATAATTTTTGATAATATCCCATTTGTCATTAATTATTATTGGAACCAAAGAATTTGGAATATTGGTATAAAGAGAAACAACATCTAATGAGAAAAATTTGTAATTGTTAGGTATTTAAGATGGATTTAAGATGGTCTACTAGATCGAGAGAATTTTTGGTATAATAAGGATTTTGATTTACTATATTTTTCAATATTGAAGAAAGAAATTTAGAGAGATTATATAGAGGTGATTGAATATAAGAGACGATAGGTCTTAATGGTATGTTTTCTTTATGTATTTTAGGAAGACCATAAAATTTAGGTGGAAGGCTGTTGTGTCGAATTAATTCTTTTGATTTTTGTGGAGAAATGAAATTTTTTTGTTGCCATGTTTTAAACAATTTGTTACTTTCATTTTGCAGAGTCTTAGTTAAATCTTTTTTAATTTGTTTATATGTAGAAGAATCACTAAGCATTGCAGAAATTTTTTGTTTGTATGTATTTGTTTCTAGTATAACTGTTTTGTTTCCTTTGTCTGATTTAGTTATTGTTAGTTGTGGATTAGATTTGATGAATTTTTTGGTTTTATATAAGTTTTTGATAGTTTCTGTATTATGTAATGTTTGTTTTTCTTTTTTGTTTTTATTGTGTTGTGTTTTTATATTTTGTTGCTACTTTTTGTCTAATGGAATTTTGATTTTCAGGACATAATTTTGAAATACCTTTTTCTATGTTAGCTATAATATTATTAATAGGTATTTGTGTGATATTATTAATTTCTATAGAGTGTTTGGGGTCTAAATTTAATGTTTCTTCGATGAAAAAAGGTAAAACAGTGGAAGTGGTATTAATTACACTATTTTCATTCGCTGTTGCTTCTACTATTGGTTGTGGTGATTGGTTAGATATTAGTTTTGTTCAATTTTTTGATGTGTCTGTTTTTTATTGATTTTACTTAGGTTATTGTTTTTAATTTCTTCATGTTTGTAAAAAAATTAAGTAAAATTTCATTAGGAAGAATTTGTTGTAATGTGTTTGTTAGAGTATTTATTCGTTTCGTCAAAATATTGATAGTTTTAACAGTGTCGGTAATTATTAAATTGAGTGTTTTTTTAATGAAATTTTCATTTAGAATTTCAAATCTTCTAAAAAGATACTCACAGTTCAGAATAATGTTAGAAACTCTCAGCTTAAGGAATGTAGGACACAGATTTTCATGCTTGCAACGCAGTAAAAAAATTCTTCTTGACTTCAGATTGGTAATCTTCTTGTCGAGTGAACAAATATTTTTCAAAATAATAACTGCTTGTTACCCGTGCTGTTGTTCCACATTCTTGAAATAGTTTGGGATCATTGCCATATTTTCAGCTTGCAATATTTAATTATTTATTCGAATTGTTGTTGCCTGTGAACTATTTCTAATCTCTTGATAATTATTAGCAATAACAGGCTTGTTGAATCTCAAAAAACTTGATTTTATTGAAAACTTGACGTTTCGCCACGATATTCGTGGCTTTATCAAAACTTTTGAGAAAAAATTGAAATTTCTTTGACATTTATTGATTTGAAAAATTTCTATAGAAACAGACTATATATATATATAAGGTAAAGGTGGCAAACATTGACACCACTTTAAAAAAAATATTACAGAAATTTTTATTTATGCAATATAGCAATCATATTCCAATAATGAGAATCTTTTGGGTGTTGTTCCGCTCTTTTGCTATTATTCCTGCCCTTTAAAAAGAAAATACGACTATGAATTTATCTTTTTTAAAAATTGTCAAGTGTCAATGTTACCCCACATAAGTACAACATTGACACCTATAGAAAATTGCGTTTGAACCTGCTTCGTGGCAAAGTAGGATAAAGTTTATGTAAGATTGACACGAGAGTGGAACTCATAAAAATAAAAAAAATATTTTTGGTATTAAAAAACAACTTTTAATGCTTGAAAATCTAGTATGCAGGAGATCAGAAAACGAAAAAAATGGAAAATTCAAATTAGAATGAAAACGAGCTGAAATTCTTGTACAAACATAAAAAGATTAGAAACTCATAGCAAACATAAGCATAAATACTACTGTACGGCTATTTTTGGCAAAACTTTTGCCAGATTAAAATAATGCCTGCCTCTTTGAATAACAGGTGGTTCCAAAATCTGGATAACTTGATCTAGTTCGATAAATTCAATATCGATGATATCCGGGTGCACAAAATATAATTCCTTTTTGCGTAAAAATATAGTTTCAGCCTTATTTCCTTTGATCTCTAAAATTTGACCAACATAGTATGAGTTACCATACTTTGAAATTATCCAGGAACCCTTTTCTACAGCCTTGATGTCAACATATTTTGGCTCAATCTGTACCACTTCCATGCTTTGGTCGATTTCAGTTGAGGCGTCATCTTGATGTACGTCTTCCATTTCTTCTTCACTTTCGATAATAACGGATACTTCGCTATCCGAACTTGAGCAGGGGAGCTCAGCTACTTTTCTTTTTCCTTTCTTCACAGTTTTCTGTGCTTGCTTTTTAGTTTTATTACAACGTAGTCTTTCTACTACTTCTAAGCTTGTTAGGCTTTCCGCAAATTTTCTACTAATTCGACTACGCTTTCCTGCATGGGACTCCTTTTGGTTTTGCACTTTCAGCACAGACATAAGCGATTGTGTCATATTGTGTGCACTAGAAGACGACGAATTCAATGGGAAAGGTATTGTTGAAGTTGAGCCATTGACAGCGTTGTTATTGTTTTTTTATCTGGTAGATTCTCTTTTGATGTTGAAGGTAAGTTTGTTGCATGCAGCTCTGAAACGTTATTTGATTCCAGCGGTATTGGAGGGTCAACAGTTTTTGCCCCTGTTCACTGATAATTTCCGCAATTTCAACTTTTCGCATCATTTTATCTTTACACAAAGGAAATATTCCGCCCACCGCATTGGCTCTAGAGAGACACTCTGATTTAGATAACTTCTTCATTAAGGAAGGGAATACCAGTTTGTCAACGTTCTTGTAACCAGATTCCTGATAGTAGTCACGTAGTATTAGTCGCCATGCATTTTTGACAGACTTGTACACCCCCACATCGAGCGGCTGTAGTAAATGTGAAGTATGCGCCGGTAAACAGAATATCTCAATATTGTTCTGCATTGCCATTTCTATCAGTTCCAATGAAATATGTGAATTATGGCCATCAAGGATTAATAGCTTGTTACCTTCAATTTTTGAAGTTTCTTTCACAAAACACTTTTCAAACCAGTCGAGAAATTGTGCAGCCTCCATCCAACCTGATGGCGAACAATTGTAAAGAGCCCTGTCAGGTCCGTTGACGCATTGAAAAATCACCTATTGCATTGCAGTACATAAGCACAGTGTAGGTCGCTTTGGTAACGCTTCCCACTAGCTTATTGAGATTACGGGAGCCCTTTCGACACATAACTTTTTGAATGCCAGCATCTGTTTGGAAGCCAATTTCGTCACAGTTATATATATATATATATATATATATATATATATATATATTGAGGCTTGTTCTGTAAGCCAAGTCGCTCAATAACATTCTTGAGTTTTTCGAACATGTCTTCCATAACTGCCTTGGTACCGGCGACAGCATGATTTCGTGGTAGATTCTGTGCAACGTGACGACTAATAATTGCCTTCCAACGATTTTCGAACATAAGACACCAGTCTAAACCAGGCAAGCCATCTTTAAATGGGTTCGGTCGATCCAACCTACGTAGGTAGTCTTGAACGCATCTTTGAATTTGGAGTCTGTCTAACCCATAACCCCATTCGCCCAATTTAACAAGTGACTGTACGAGCATCTCTTCCTCTTCTTGTGTTAAAACTGTTGGCCGACCAACTTTTTCACACTTCCATCCCTTCACATGGTTCATTAATGTACTTCTATTCATTCCATATCGTTCAGCCACGCTTTTGAAACCGCCTTCTTGACATTCCGCTACGGCCCTCCGCATGCTCTCGTCATTGTAATCCTTATATTTGCGGGATCCAGGCCTTTTAGCTCTTGGCATCTGCAAAAAATGCATGTGTCAATTTTACAAAACAGTCAACATTGACATGTCAATGTTAAAATTAGGGTAAACATTGACACTGTCAAACATAACCTTAATCGCACATTTGAATTGAAAAAAAAAATTTTAAAAAAACTGCTAATATTTTGGAAAAGTACAATGAACAATCCATTTCGGTATTTAACTTACCCTCTCTGGTTGTATAAGTTACATAAAATAATGCAAAATAACAAAGTTTTTACAGGCGTTCACGCTGCTACTTTTCGGCCGAGTCACTGTAATACATTCACGTTCAGACTGAAAGTGCGACAACCGCAGCGCGACCTACTGCAAACGAGGAAGGGACAGCATGCTGTGTGGCGCGGGTGCTTAGACAGAGTAAAAGCAATATAGAAGTAAAATATAGTATTTTAAAGATAAGGTGTCAATGTTTCACCCATGTCAATGTTGGTCCGCGTTACCTTATATATATATATATATATATATATATATATATATATATATATATATATATAGTGACGCCGACTCCATGGGGCCTGAGGGGGCCCCATGGTGTATTATGGGTATTATTTTATAATGCTTAAATATTTTCGAAGGATAAACTTCGAAATATTCTTTTTATCTGGTGAACCCTGTGCCTTATTCAAAATAACCTTAATTTAAGTATTTTAAATTTTATTCAGAGTGCTATTACTGTGCGACAATAGTCTATTATTAGCTTTTTCAAAAATACCGTGCTTGTTTATGTTTTCTTTCGTTTTTCAAAGCCAAATAATATTTCAGGCTTGTCGAATTTTCCGGATTGTCGAGTTATCGAGAGTCGATTTTTCGGGGTTCTAATGTTGATCATATGACCCTTTAAACCTTTAAACTTTAAAACAAACCGGGGCAAGGCTCCCGGTATGGGCCCCCCAATATTTTTTGTAAGTCAGCTCTGTATATATATATATATATATATATATATATATATATATATATATATATATATATATATATATATATATATATATATATATATAATATATATATATATATATATATATTATATATATATATATATATATATATATATATATATATATATATATATATATATATTTAAATAATTCTTGCATGTGTGTATTGTTATTCACTTGTCTTTCAGTTAAAGTTAGAAAACTGACTTTTTTCAAACAGTTAACATTTCGTCTCAAGTTAGAAATTAAATAAAATATTAAAGATGAAATTTTGACTGGTCTATAGTATTCACAATTATTTTTAATGTCAATTGGTTCAATTATTTTCAATTCCTTAATATTCTCTTGTATCCATCCTTGAGTAAATATTAGGAGAACTTTAGTACAGGTTCAGGTCAGATTTAGACCTGGAAATTTACTTTCATGTCTTGTTCCGACTTTGAATATTGCCTTGAGAAAATATTACATATAAAGTCTCTATCTATTAGGAAACATTGCATCTGCATCGGATTGTTGGATCAAAAATCGAAGACTATTTCAGGAGACAATCAAAATACATAAAACGTGAAGCTAGTCTTTCCTAACAAAAGACTTTCAATCCTCATCGAATTTCTTTTCGTATAAGAAGACGGCATATTCCCGATTTCAATTATATTCTATTGAAGAAATTCTGAGAATAATTCCGTCCCTCATCAATTGTCATAAACATGCAAGATCCTTCAGTCGATGCTAATATTCCTTGTGGCATTGAAGTATGCAAATAGGTCTCAGCATTACAAAGAGAAATTGGTGTTGTGGTCTATAATCCTTGTAGGAGATTACGAGAATATTTCAAAAGCCACACAAAAGTAATCTCATAAGCGCTTTTCCCAGTATGATTTTATCGAATGAAATTTTCAGTAATGATATTTAGTCGAGGGGAAGTTTGTTGTTATGGATTTTACTAATAAGCTAGATTGTTCCATTGTAGAAATTTAATAACTCAACTATCTACTCATTCTATAGATTGTTTTGGGCTACGCAGAAGCTCCGAGCTTGTAATCCTTTAATCCTTAAGCTCATCACTCAAGGTTTATTGGAGATTGTTCACCACGAAGTTATTTATTAGATCGTGTTATTAATTAGAACCGGATCGAATTTGTGTCTTCTTATTATATATATTTTGCGAAAGCTTTGAGTACTATAAAGGTTTTTTTTTAAAACTTCAGATGTGATTCTACGAAGGAAAATGTTTTAACATTCGTAATAAATATGTGAATTCATTCAGGTTTTAAAGTTTGACAAGAAGAATAATATATATATATATATATATATATATATATATATATATATATATATATAACAACAAAGAAATTAGTCGCGGGAAAATATTAAACAAGTAGAGCAGAATTATCGGTATAGCCCGTTTATATGGAAGCAGCCGTTGACACGTGTTTCGGACTCTTTGGTCCTCATCAGAACGGCGTAGCCAAGCATTGGATTGAAACCTTGGAGATGAAAATAGCACTCCCAAACCGGAGAGTTCAAACAATAAGCCACAAATGTGTGATTGTCTTCCGTAGCAGGGGATTTCGTTTGTTGTGCTATTTTCATCTCCAAGTTTTCTATCCAATGCTTGGCTACGCCGTTCTGATGAGGACCAAAGAGTCCGAAACACGTGTCAACGGCTGCTTCCGTATAAGCGGGCTATATCGATAACTCTGCGCTACTTATATATATATATATATATATATATATATATATATATATATATATATATATATATATATATATATATATATATATTTATATATATATATATATATATATATTATATATATATATATATATATATATATATATATATATATATATATATATATATATATTATATATATATATATATATATACAGTGGCGCCGACTCCTAAGGGCCTGAGGCTCGAGCCCCCTCAAAAATTTAGTTGGGGGGCTCGGTCCCCCCAATAATTTAAGAATATTATAAGTTATATCATGCTTGGTAAAATTATGTGGGCATTTTTCATTTTAATCATTTGCTAATTCAGAGCAATATTAAAAATCTTTATAAAATAGAGAATTAAATAAATATAGAATGTTAAATTTTCAGTATCGAAATATTAGTACTAGTTGAGTACTGTATTACTATATTACTAGAATAATGTATTATTTTCAAATACCCACATATTTTTTTAATCATATTTTATAATACCTACTCAAATATTTTCAGAGCATTAACTTTGAAATATTGTTTTTATTTCATGAACCCTGAGACTTATTCAAAGTATGCTTAAATTATCTATTTCTCTAATCAAAGTGCTATTACTGTGGGACAGAAATATTTAATGTTTTATTCTTTTAATGATAGTTTAAGATTTATTGAAATATAATTTGTCTTTTCAGAGCTATATATTCACTGCTCTGTAATAGTCTAAAAGCATAATTATGATTATGAATTAAATTACCTTTTTACGAAAATAACGTGTGTTTCGTTTTTGGAAGCCAAAAAATGTATCAGGCTTGTCGAGTTTCCCGGAGTGTCGAGTTATCAAAAGTCAAGTTTTCGGGGTTCTAATGTTGATCATATGACTCCAAAATGCTTAAAAAAACTTTGAAACTGGAAAATTTCCCCCGGTATGGCCCCCCAATATTTTTTATCGGCGGCGCCTCTGTATATATATATATATATATATATATATATATATATATATATATATATATATATATATATATATATATAGATATATTTGTTTGGACAGTATTTCGCCAACTGAGTTATATTCTAAAAAAGCCTACGGATCTCAAACACGGACACCCACAAAACCAAACATGGATCAAATTGCGAACGCACAAAGATCAATGAAAAGATAAGTTACATATAAAACTGATAGATAGAAAAAGAAACGGGCGAATAAGATATACAACAAAGGTGAGAGACGCTAGAGAAGAAATAAAAAAATTTAAATGGAAATTCGCTGGCCAAAATATCAGAAAAAAGAAGATGGATGGAACAAAATTATTATAAACTGGAAAAATGAAAGAAGTAGACGAAGACCGCAAATGAGGTGGGCATACGACCTGAAAAAAAACGCTGGTTCTAGATGGAAGACAGAAGCGACAAATAGAGAATAATGGCAACAACTGAGGGTGACCTATGTCCAAGGATGGACCGAATATATATATATATATATATATATATATATATATATATGCAAATGGAATTGCACCATGCGGTCTTTCAAAAACCAAGCTTTCAACTTATTTTATCTTTCTAATTCTGGCTACGCATATGCCTGTCTTTCATTGCTTGTTAAGCACCGCATTTCCATGAAAGTCGGGGTCTTTCCTGTCTTATACGTTGTGGCAGCTCCCTGTGCCAGGTATCGAATGGCCATCTCACTTCAGACATTCTTCCATATCAATTTAGCCCATATCAATTTAGCCGCCGATACTCTATAGTGGCCATTATATTGATAGTTACCCAAAATTTTTTTCTGATATGTAGGTTTGTCACTTTATCACAGCTGCGCTACTGAAAATCCGTTTCCACAGCATTAGAAATGTCTTAATTCTTTACTGATATTTCTCACATTTTTTATCTTTAACGTGTTATACTTTCAATAACAGACATATGTTCCCCCTTTTACATTATTTGAGATGTTCTTGTTCCACAGTATTAGATGTAGCTGGGTTAGAGCCATGTTTTATGTCCAAATTATTTCATCTAGTTGGACATGATTGTTCCTCAATAATTATATGTTTAATATATTTTAACTAACATACATGGCCAAATCTTATCTTGTAGGTACCGCCTACCATCGAGTATTCAGTTTTGTCGAAGCTTATGTATACTGCCCACTTTCTATATTCCTCATTCAGTTTTCTTAACATGTAATATGCTTACTCTATGTCTTCAGGGAACATTTACATGAGTAATATGTTTATTGTTTACGCCAAGATGCAGTATCAGGGTAGAGGTTGTTCAGCTAACAACATCGCTTAACAACAAATTTCAACCAAAGATTTCAAAAGTATCTAATTTGATTTGACTCAAGAACATCCCTCAGATAAAACTCGAAAATTATTAGTAAAAGCCATTTTGGTTGTATTTCCTATTATACGTAGTGGATAAATTACTCTGAATATCAAAGAATAATGATATTACCCCATGTTGAATAGTACATTTCACATACAGCTCTAGAATATAGGAATTAGAATAAATAACATGATACGGATGAGTCCAAAATTACATGAGGTAGAGTATATCATAAGCCAAAATTAATATTCACAGTACATTTTCTAGCTGTCCAAAGGTAGAACAATGCACTCCAGGGTTAATTCTATCCCAGCAACGCTGAATATGCCAGGGGGAGGACGGAATTCACGCCATGCCTTCCTCGTCTAGCAATTTATCTATTCACATCTCCAGGGACTTTAAGGGTATTTGAGAATGCAATCCGCTAAAGTCTAGCTTCTCGCGTTTTTCTTGTTGGCAACACTTAACTAGATAATATATATGTTTTTATGGTAATTATGATATTGGAAAGAGTTGTTAGAAAAATGTGGGACACACGCATTCAATCCTAAATTGGTACGGCTTCTTGATAGTTGATCATAATGAAAAGCAATGAGTAAATTGTTGCCATGTAACCAACTGTAAGGAGAAACTACTACCATTTCGAACCAAGGATGGATGAGAATTTGGAAATTCAATAATAACAATTGTATTAAACTAATATATTTCAGTTTTTATGCTGTCCTTGTTGTCCATCTACACCTAAGCCTCTCGGTCGTTTTGTATCTATCGAACTATTTCTTTGACAGACCATTAGATACTAAAATTTCCTGATTTTTTTTTCAGTATTCTGAAATGGGTGCGTAAGATATCCTTGAGTTGAGTATTTGAATTCTGAACGAGAAGAACACTTTATCTAATTCATGAGTAGTATTAATTAAGTTAAATATTACTTAATTTTTATTGCTGCTTTAATTTTTAATAGAAAATTCTCCAATCGAATTTTGCAAAACATTACTTACTAAGTATTCAAAATGAAAATACATTGGCTTAAGTTCCACTATTATTGTATACCTATCTAATATTAATATATCTACAAGGGTTGATATATTAATAAAAGATAATTCAATTCAGAAATTATTCGAATTAATATTGTTAATCACTTATTACTTAACGTCCATGAACAACAACATTTTAAATGTGATTGGTAAATGAAGCTGAATATCGCAGTGGAAGTTCTCGAATAAAAAATTTCCCCCACATTTCGTATTTTTTTTATCGGTGGAACTACAGTTTAACTTCCGAACGGCCATTGAACTTATAAACTAGTAGGTACATTATCCATCAAATTGGTATTTTAACTACTAAAATTCATAGACGTACAAACACTGGTGAGAATCAAACCCACCAATTCCGCAATCAGAGACTGCACACTAGACCGCTCAGCAGTGGAGGGTCCCATTTCATAATTTTCCATTGATTTAATAACAGATTTTTTCATTTGTGCTACTAAAGGGCCATTTATTTTTATGGTATACTAACATGCAAGGTTTTTAATCAGAGGAAATTTTAATTCGTAATCAAATACAATTATCTTATTATCTTAAATACATAGCCAGTTCACATTCTTACAATCAAGATATATATATATATATATATATATATATATATATATATATATATATATATATATATATATATAGATATATAAATATAAGAGGAGGGTAGTCGCTGACTAGTTAAGAGGAAAACTATTTTTAGGGACTGCAGCAATGTAAAAGGAAACTCTTCGAAGTTTTTCCAAGCTTTCGGGATCGTTTATTCCATCATCAGGGAGAATCTATCGTGAGGATGTTTACATATATGTTGATAATAGGGTATAAGAAACATTGAAAATGATGCTATTTGTTGAATAATTAGAAAAGTTGATACATTTTTAAGTTATTATAATTAAATTTCTGAACGAAAGGACAAATCAGTGTCACTCATTTTTTTTTTAATTTTTTTTCATTTTCAAACTGGAGTTTGACATTATTTCGTTACGTTAAAATTAATTTGATTTAGTGTTATTTTATATCAAGTGAAAGTCAAAAAGAATAAATTTCACTCAAATGGTTTATATCTGTTTTTTTATTGATGGAGTTATTGTCTTGATAAATAAAGGCCATTTCTAAGAAAGATCTTTTTAAAAGATGTGATTCTCTTGCAAGAACAGTTGTTGGAAGGTAGTTCATCACAATCATTGACATGTTTAGCTAAAGCACATCTCTCAGGGTGTAATTATCCCTCTTATGAGAAGCGATTCTGTCTTTTAATAGTCTTTTTGTTTGGCCAATATAATTCTTATCGCAATCATGACAAGGGATATTATAAACAACATTTGTAAGTGATAAAATAGAAATTTTGTCTTTTACTTTCGAATATATTTGTCTCATTGAGATAACTGTTCTATTTGCAATTTTGATGTTTTCAAAAGATTGAAAAATTCTGGTCAGTTTAGGTGTTATTTCTTTAATATAAGGTAATGAGGCATAAAAATTGAAACTTGATTCATATCTGTAACAAGTTCATTATGAGAATTGTTATTTTGTCTTGTAATGTTATTTTATGTTAATATGTGCTAAATAAAATTTTCTTGACTAAAGGTGGTGGGTAGGAATTTTGTATGAAAAGTTCTTGAAGTTTATTCAAATTTTTGTTATGAAAAGATATATCAGAAATTTTGAGTACTGTGTTTTTCATTTGTTTTAACAAATTCACTTTCATCGAATATTTGTGATAAGAAAAGAAATTCAAATACCTTCCTGAACTGCATGCTTTTCTATACCAATTAATCAATATTATGTTGTCAACCGATCGTATAAGTTTTGTATCAAGAAAAGGTACTGTAAGATACGTATTGAAAGTATCTAAAATTTCTGTTATACCATTATTAGGTAAAGCTAATATTATATCATCCACTTATTTTTTGAAGAGAAATAAGTTATATATATATATATATATATATATATATATATATATATATATATATATATATATATATATATATAAATATATATATATATATATATATATAAATAAACAGCATGGAGTTAAACTTTATCTAGAATATTCCAGTAAATGCCACTGAGTTGATTTGTATCCGTTTTATAGTTTATTGCATTTTGTGTTTTTACAATATGGTACATTTCAAGAAAAATACGATTTTTGTAATTATGTTTTTCGTCTAGAATCTTTACATCTTCGAATTTAAACTGATGTCCTGTTTTCAAATGATGATCTGTAATCATTTGTTGCTTCTTCAGGGCCTCAATAGTAAGGTTAAATAATTGGTTGTGTGATAAGTCATATATTCTCAGACACAAGACAAAATACATTAAACATTAAAACTGACTGTCTAATGATTTAGAACCTAATTTTCCATCAGAATCATACTTTCCTGAAATAATACTAAGACTCTGAAACTAAGATATAAAAATATGTGTGTCGCATTTGAGATAAAGACACCCCCATATTATGGTTATTTAAAGAAACACAGATTTGAATTTTCGTACAGTCATAAACGGTGATGAGTCTTATTTTTTAAGATACTTAACTGAATTCTGAATTTCAAACTCGGCCTACTACGCATTGACAAATAAGGCCGATTTCGCGTTGGAGATATGGAAAAAAGTTAAAAGAAAAAGTTATTCAGAAAATTGTTTTAGGTCCATGTACCAATTTTCATGACTAAATTCGCATTTTCAATTATTTCAATATTTTGGTTATAATTCAAAATTATAAAGTTTATTTCTCAATTTTATAACTAGTACGCTATGAAAACTAAGAACTTGACTACTTGATAATTTAATAGTGTCAATTTTATTATTTTCCATGGCACACTTAGTATAAAATTGAAAAAATAATTTTGGGATACCAAAATATTGACAAAATTAAAAATTCGAATTTTGCCATGATAATATGTATATAGGGCTAGAAAAATTTTCTGAACAACTTTTTCCCATAACTTTTTTCAATATCTCTAACGCGAAACAAAAGATTGAGAATCGGCCCTATTTGTCAATTCGTAGTAGGCCGAGTTTGAAATTGAGAATTCAGTTACGTATATTAAAAAATATGTCCCACCGCCGCTTATGACTCTGAGAAAATTTAAATCTATATTCCTTTGAATAACTGAATTATAGGGGTGTCTTCATCTTAAATACGACACACTATATATATAGGTATATATATATATATATATATATATATATATATATATATATATATATATATATATATATATATATATATATATGATATTGGATATATTCTCGACCGTAACAAATCAACATTCAAGGAATTATATCGGGAAGCGGTCAGTGTTGATTGAAATCTCAATTATTCTCAATATTTCGCCATTTATTTTATGGCTTCTTCAGGAGAAGCTACAAAGTATAATGTTACAATAAAATACATACAAAGAGATTTTCTTTCATTACTTACAGAGATTATTAACACACACACATATTAAAATAATAAAAAATGAAAATAATAAACATCGACTATCACAGATGAGAACAGGAAAACGAATGACCCCGTACGAAAACAGCATGGAGTTAAACTTTATCTAGAATATTCCAGTAAATGCCACTGAGTTGATTTGTATCCGTTTTATAGTTTATTGCATTTTGTGTTTTTACAATATGGTACATTTCAAGAAAAATATTGATAATTATGATTTTCGTCTAGAATCTTTACATCTTCGAATTTAAACTGATGTCCTGTTTTCAAATGATGATCTGTAAGTGCACATGATCCTTTTTTTATCTTACACAAAGAATTACGCAACACAGGAGTGATTGCAAGATAAAAAAAGGATCATGTGCACTTACAGATCATCATTTGAAAACAGGACATCAGTTTAAATTCGAAGATGTAAAGATTCTAGACGAAAATCATAATTACAAAAATCGTATTTTTCTTGAAATGTACCATATTGTAAAAACACAAAATGCAATAAACTATAAAACGGATACAAATCAACTCAGTGGCATTTACTGGAATATTCTAGATAAAGTTCAACTCCATGCTGTTTTCGTACGGGGTCATTCGTTTTCCTGTTCTCATCTGTGATAGTCGATGTTTATTATTTTCATTTTTTATTATTTTAATATGTGTGTGTGTGTTAATAATCTCTGTAAGTAATGAAAGAAAATCTCTTTGTATGTATTTTATTGTAACATTATACTTTGTAGCTTCTCCTGAAGAAGCCATAAAATAAATGGCGAAATATTGAGAATAATTGAGATTTCAATCAACACTGACCGCTTCCCGATATAATTCCTTGAATATATATATATATATATATATATATATATATATATATATATATATATATATATATATATATATATATACAGGGTGATTCATTAAGAATGTCCAATCTCTGAACTGTAGATTCTAGACCTCAAAATATGATTATTCTGCTCAAACTTCCTTATGCAAATATTGCTAGTTGCCGAGATACGGGGTGTTCAAAGTTCAAATTTAAATTCTTATTATCGCAATAATTTTTTATGTTTTCACAATTTCTCTTTGAAAATTGGCAATTTTACGTTTTTTGGCATGAGGAATCATAATTTGCACTCTAATTTAACATTGCTAATAGAGGGCGCTAGTTACACTTGTTTGTGTTAATTAAATCAAAGTAAACTTTTTTTGGGCTAAACTTACAACCAAAATAATGAAACAATATTAAAAAGCGTTAAATTCTACAAAAAAAAGTTACTCTTCTTTGATTCGTGTAACTCAATCGGTTATCGAGTTATTTGCTTCTAAAAAGTTCAATAAATTTTAATTTTTTCATAAAAAATTTTATTATTCCTTAAATATGTAACAATAACAAACTTGTAAACAAAAATAAAAAACTTCAAAGCAAATGCTGAAAATGCCCACCATTTACTTCAATACACTTTATGATCCGCTTTCGTAAAGATCTCTCAATATCAAAATCACATTCGTGAATTAAGCCGTGGTTTAATTTTTCGTTTTCTTTTCAAGTAGGCTTGTGATGCTATTAGACAGTTTGTGTAGAGTTTAATTTTTCGTTCTTTTTAAGTAGGCTTATGTCCCTTTCAGACAATTTGTGTATAATAAGTAATACATTAGTATACGATTTATTAACAATTTAGTACCTAATTAACAAGTGTAATAGTTATTTATCAAATAATGCCTAGGCATAACGATTTTTCCAATAATGAGATGCGCGATATGATTTGTGTGTTTGCTCAGTCAAATTATAGTGGTCCAGCTGCGGCTCGAAGATATTCACAATTATACCCAAATCGAAGGTAACCCATTTACAAACTGTACCGAAATCTTTACAACCGCTTAGGTGAAACAGGGTCTTTACGCTCTAAAACTGAGCACGGTGCTACAAAAAAAATCACTGCCGATGAAGAAGATGAAATTTTAATTTGTGTTACGGAGAATCCAGATATCATTACTCGCCGATTAAGTCTGCAAACAGGTATAAGCCAATCATCTATTTTTAGAATACTGAAGAGGGAAAAATTGCATCCATATCATTACACTCCTGTTCAGAATTTATTACCTCAAGATTTACCTAAGCGTCTACAATTTGCCCATTTTTTGCAATATAAACAAAATGTTAACCCAGATTTTCTAGATACAATTCTTTTTACTGATGAGGCAACATTTACCAAACGAGGAATATTTAATTATAAAAATAATCATTTGTGGGATTCTGAAAATCTACATGCTATGAGGGAAACACATTTTCAGCACGAGTTCAAGGTTAACATTTGGTGTGGTGTAATATGTGGGTATTTAATAGGTCCTTTCGAACTGCCAACTAATTTAAATAGACCTCTTTATTTAGATTTTCTTCAAAAACATTTACACGAATTACTAGAGGATATACCTCTCGCTTTAAGACAAAATATGTGGTTTTTGCACGACGGAGCACCACCACATTATTCTTTACAAGTTCGTCAATACTTAAACGAACAGTTTCCGCATCGATGGATTGGTCGTGGAAGTGAGTTTGCTTGGCCACCAAGAGGCCCTGATTTCAATCCTTTGGATTTTTCAATTTGGTCGCAAATGAAGGCATTAGTTTACAAAGAAAAAATTACTTCTCTTCCACAACTGCGACGGAAAATAGAAGAAGCCGCGGATGTAATTAAAAATAATAGACAAGGATTATTTGATATTAAGAGATCTTTACGAAAGCGGATCATAAAGTGTATTGAAGTAAATGGTGGGCATTTTGAGCATTTGCTTTGAAGTTTTTTATTTTTGTTTACAAATTTGTTATTGTTACATATTTAAGGAATAATAAAATTTTTTATGAAAAAATTAAAATTTATTGAACTTTTTAGAAGCAAATAACTCGATAACCGATTGAGTTACACGAATCAAAGAAGAGTAACTTTTTTTTGTAGAATTTAACGCTTTTTAATATTTTTTCATTATTTTAGTTGTAAGTTTAGCCCAAAAAAAGTTTACTTTGATTTAATTAACACAAACAAGTGTTACTAGCGCCCTCTATTAGCAATGTTAAATTAGAGTGCAAATTATGATTCCTCATGCCAAAAAACGTAAAATTGCCAATTTTCAAAGAGAAATTGTGAAAACATAAAAAATTATTGCGATAATAAGAATTTAAATTTGAACTTTGAACACCCCGTATCTCGGCAACTAGCAATATTTGCATAAGGAAGTTTGAGCAGAATCATCATATTTTGAGGTCTAGATATATATATATTATTTTTTTTTTTGGCAAAATTCGATAGGTACTAGAACATAAATATTATAAAAACAAGGGTCAGCATTCGCTCATGCTATGTGACCAATCAAGTGAATAATAAAAAAGGAAACTCCACAATAGTATACATTTATAACCAAGCTTTTCTTGAAATCGCGTTTTTATATGGTAAGCTGGAAATAATGATGAGAATTTATATTTAAAATTAATTTATGAATTCCACGTGAAAGAAGTATTAATTTTCATATTAGAATATCTGCAGGAGTTAGGGAAAGTAACTCATATTTTGGTACTTAGTCTCAATATGCCTACTCTTGAAGATTCAAATTCAGAGTTAGGTATATCCAAGTTTTCAAAACAATTTCAACAAAGAATTTGTTAGAAATTTTTTGAAGATTTTCAATTGAAAATCACCAAAAGACTTCTTCAACGATATAGAGCGTCATTCATTATATCATATAGATAAAATGATTATTTACTACCAAAAACTCGTCTATCTGTGAAATCAACATTCGGAGACTTTATTGAAAGCACAGATTGCAATAAAAGTTTTGATGTTCAACGAAAAGACGGTAAAAAATTTATTTGATCTCGGGAATGCGCAACTCATATCGTTATATGAAGTTTCAATTCTGTAGCTGATCTCTCTGTTACAATATTTGCTCTCTTGGGTTTCTCTGAACGAAATCGCTCTATGCTGTCACTTCCGAAGTCATTTCAACACTTCCAATTTCGAGAGATTATCTTATAAAATGAAATATATTTCGAACATTTTCAATGAGAACATTGTCAATATATTCTAAAGGAAGATTTTCAAAACAAATATGAAGTTCAATAGCACTATGTGAAGTTTGTTCATATAGAAAAATATCCCTGTTATAATATAGTTTTGGGATATAAAATTGGTAATTTACAAGTGAAATATTCCAATACCAAGGTATATTTTACAATTTGATTTCATCTCATTTTGTGTTAGATATACCTTGATTCTATAAAGGTAGGTGCGAAGACGTCTTAAGGCATGCTGAGGCCCTTGGGCACACAACAATTTGGGGCCCAGTTGAAAGTAAAAAAAATAAAGAAAAAGAATATTTCTGTTAAGGATGTTAATAAATATTTTATATATATTTCTATGAATATATATATATATATATAGGTATATATGTATATTATATATATATATATATATATATATATATATATATATATATGTGTGTGTGTGTGTGTGTGTGAAAAAGAAAGGTATTTGATGATTCGCAGAACTTCCAACTTCGTAACACTGTTAACAATTAGTGAGTACAAGATTTTATTTTTCACGAAAAAATTATTTTATTATAATGAAAAATCGGGTCATTGCTCCTATACTTTCCATTTTCCTTCTCATAGTAGGCATGTCATTTGTTGATATTTTGACGTTCTTGAATATGTTTGTCATCATATTCAGTGAATGTCATTGCTGCTTTCTTTATGTAGTATTATAGAAATAATAGAAATGAAAATTAATTTACCCAAGAATATCATAGAAAATGCAGCCAAAGCTGCGAATAATTCATTGCCGGAGAAATCCAGAGTCGTATACGACAAGGATTATGAAGTATATATAATCAATGGAAGTTTCTTCATTTCTCTTCGTACAATGAGCGGGCGTTATGATCCATAATGCCCGCTCATAACGTCCTAGGGTATAATGAGTGTATTTATAGTAACCGTATCTAAGGTAAAATCAACAAATAATATACAAGTGAAAAATAAACATATTTTCAGGTTATTCTTGTTCAACCCTATCCAAGCGCACTTCTGAAGGACTAAAAAAAGGAAACGCCACGTGTTACATTCTTTCCTCGAGTATGTGCTAGGGTGGCGGCTTGCTTGAGTTATGAAGTGGAACTCCTTCAGCCATATCATAGGATACACTCATATGTACAAGTGGAGTAGGGATGGGTGACACCTGATAATTTATGGAAGAGAGAAGGCTAGATGGTGTTAAGAGGATAAATACTGAAGCAGTACTCGCCTTTTTAAGTTTACAAGCAGTGACTTACCTACGGGATTAGGAAACCCCTGAAAAAAAGTAATGACAGACCAGTCAACCACAGGGTTTGAATCAGGGACCTCCGTAATTATACAGAGCGAGATTGAACACTCGGCTAATTAGTTCGGTTATCCAATATCAAAAAGTACCCTTTATAGAGTTGAGGACAGTGTTAAGGACAGTGTTATAAATCCTTAATAGCAGGGAGTTGAGACTTCGTTTTATCAGAATGAAGGGTAATGGTGAAATCTGTTTATTACTAACATAACAGTTCTATTTATAATAATCAAGTGGGACAATAAACCTAAGGGTACAAACAGATCGAGTAAGTCGAGGTGGAGGTGTAGCTCGCGGTGGATGCCACTAGTTAAGTCTCGGTCGATGTCGACCGCACACAACGAGGAGGTTACCAGCGATGCTTAGTCGAGCCAGTGTTGCCTATTTTTGCGAGCGGAACATTATATTATCAAAACATATCTACATACTACTCCGAATCGAATGACACCTTGCTCATATTTTTTCGAGACTGCTGAAAAAAGTTGAACAAAAAAGCACTTGTTGACTAGACTACTGACAAGTTGGTGTTTTCCCACCTGTAGCCTTCGAATGAAATAGAATGCTGAAATTGGAACGATATTTAGTGCCATGAACATAACGAAGCTTCGAAATAGAATGAGTCTGAAGTCATTAAATGATTAAATACTCTTTAAGAAGAACCAATGAAAGCTCCTATAATTACGAATATAATTACGAAATGAGTGATCTGCACAATTGTTATGAGATCTTCCTTCATATTTAGCACAAATTATCAATAAATAAACATAATACCCGAAGGAGGAAAAAGCTGGCAACAGGAGTACTGTAGCGCGCGAAATGTCAGACGCCACACGTCTTCTATGCTTCTATGCGAGCTACTGAGGGTGATGACAACACT
>JARQZK010000887.1:117500-138092 GCA_030704885.1 Cynegetis impunctata | reverse complement strand
TTATTAAATTTAAATGTCTAGAAGTGGCCAAAATTTTATGCTCGCAATTGTACGTAGACTGATCAAAACATAAGAATGGCGTAATTACGCCACGTTCTGTTTTCATCTGTTCATCATTTCATTAACTGAACAATCATGTTCATTTCAATTCTCTTAGGCAAAACTTACGAATTTGTCTGAAAATAATATCATAAGGTTATCGAAAGTTTACTGATTCGTCTAACGCAACGCTTTTCTTTGCCAACTGAGATACATACCTACTAAGGTCTCTATCATATTATTGTCATTCAATTTCTTTTGCTTTCTTGTAATCATCTTGGTTCTTTTTTCTGGCAGGATGACACCGAATTGGAGATAAATATTACTTATACATGGCATTACGTGAAATGTCCTCCAGAAAATGAGTGTAGCAACGGACATCACAGTTGCGCTGCTGATTCGGAGATTTGTCAAGATTTGAAATTTGGATATGAGTGTGTTTGCGGAAATGGATACAAAGCTGGTCCGACTGGATGCGAACCTGTATGCACTGCTGGTAAAATATTTTTTCATTAAGTTCAGTGATAATTTTAAAAAATCATCCTTTTTTCGTAACTAATTCTAACTAATTCTAGTTAAGATAACAAATGCTTTTGAATTTCAAAAAGGATTCGGAAATTCTCTTGGTTTGTATCAAAGAAGTTACCTGTTGGTATCAAACAATTTGAACGTATTAGTGAGGCCGGCTCAATTGTCCATAATATAGATTCGTGAAAATAAAAATTCGCGAAAATATAGATCCGCCCACGACCCTCGATTGGTGTTACGCCTATGGTACACTCCGATTCGAGTTACGCCTATAGTACACCGAGTCAACAACACCGAGAATTAAGGACCAGGGACTCTGACGTCAGAGCCTCGTGACGTAGGCATAGCGAGGTACATGCGAATTCAGCTTCAGCTTCCACCGGTTAACCTAGGGATGGCGATTCTTTGCAAAAAAGATCGATTTTCAAATCGATTCAAATCGTAACCTGATAAATCGATTCATAAAAAAATCGAGGTCTAAAAAAATCGATTTCTAAAAAATCGATTTTTTTCAAATTTGTATTTACAATGTAAATATAAATCCATTTTATGAAAAACAAGAATGATACCATAATAAACAATCTCTGGGATCTCTTATCAGTAAAATCAGGAATTTTTTAGTTCACGGAATTCGATAATTACAATTATTTTTATTATCATATCAAAATATCAGATCAGATATAAAAGAAGACATTTATATATATATAAACAATTTGAGGTTATACAGATGAATGGACATAAAGTAATAGTAAAATATGAACACTTTATTAATTAAGAATTCCACATAGTTATTTCAATGCTCATAATTGATTATTCATATGTAAACTAATTTAAATGACTTAGATACACGATTAGATTTAACAATAGCAACTAATAGAACAAACTTAAAAAAATAGCATCAAAGTAAAAAATAAAAAGCGTTTTACTTACTCTCAATTGATTATTATTCCGTAACAAACACTACATAGAAATAAATATTTATTTCCCTAATCACAGTATGTATATTACAACAATCAACCAATCAAGGCATATATATAAACAAATGAATGAATAATAACCAGACAAAACAATGACGCAATATCAATCAACAAAAGTCAATCAAAGATTACCAACGTAACTTTTTTTTTACTAAAGAAAAGCGACGAAAACTAAGCACACCGCCATCTCGCGAGTTTTTAAGTAATTAAACATTTAACTGGCAATGCCGTAATATTGTGAGTACATTCAGCTAATTCTAAATATTTTTTTTTTTTTACCAAAACAGAAAAAATCGAAAATCGATTTTCAAGGGTAAAATATCGATTCACTGAATCGATTCAGTACGACATATCGATTTAAAAAATCGATTTATTTGGTCCGAGGAATCGATTCGAGATCGCCATCCCTAGGTTAACCCTACTTTTTCAGTGTTTGTTTACTTCCGTACAGGAGCGACTTGGGTTTTTCTCCCTTGTTTTTTTGTGATTTGTTGTAACAGGATTAATTAGTGTGCTATTTTTGTGTAGTGGTAATGGTGTGTCACCGAAACGAAATATTTAAAATGCAATATAGCTGCTGTGTACCGGGATGCCGCGGTAACTATAAAAATGGACTAAAAGTACACCTTTTCCGTTTTCCAACGGATGAAGTGATGTCTGCTAAATGGGTGGCAGCTATTCACAAAATTTCTCTCCATCGAAGTTCTCAAGGGTCTGTGAATTACATTTTGCCAAGGAAAATATAATCACTTGTTCTACTGCAACGGATTCAAAAACCGGCGAGTACTTATATAACTGTTCGTTTAAAAATTCCTAGACTAACACACGATGCTGTGCCCACCAAACTCCCAACTTGTCCTTCTTATTTATCAAAAACAATTAAATTTCGCCTGAGTCGTGATGAAAAACTCCGCGAATTAGAAAATAAAAGTTTTGCGAATGAAATTAGAAATAGTAAAATCGAATTTGAAGCTTGTGAAAAAAGATCTTCATATTATGATTTTGAATATTTTCTCAATGTTTTAAACTCATTTCAACTGCCTAAAGGTTGGTTCAAAATAAATGATACTAATAAAGTCACATTATTCAGAATGAAATATTCTCCTGGGCCTGTAATGCCGTACTCTGTAATAATAAGCTCCGATTTAAAAGTCGAAAGATTTTTATATGAATGCGAAATACAAATACTGCGAAACGACCTTAAACCTGATTCGAAGACTCCCTTTACTTCCCATAATATAAGTGAAATCAAAGATTTGTTGCATAATATCGACAAAAACGCTGAAAAACTTGTTCCTGAGAAAAGCGATAAAATTGAAAAAGTTTTAAAACATATTTCCAGTTTATTAGATTCATTGGCGTTGAATATGTTACCTAGATGTAGAGGACAGTTTCCAAAATAATTCATCTTTAGCTGGAGCTTTAGCTTTTTTTATCTGAGCAACTCAAATTACGTACATCGAACAAGGCGAGATATCGGTATTCGAATAACACTTTATTCCAAAGACGTTATCGTACGAATACTTTTATATGCATATATAATATTTAACAAAATTTTAGATGATTTCGAGGAAACTTTTTTAACAGTTCATACTAAACGGGCATTTGTTACCTACTCAATATATTTTGAAATTTCTCTCAGAAAACGACCATCTACATAATGATAGCAAATGTAATATTCATACAATTCATGAGATTGCAAAAATTGTGATTACCTGTACAGTAAATATATTCGTTAAAAATTACTGTGGAAAATCAAACGACCGATTAGCGTCATGCAAAATTCGCAAATTGAAGACTTTGATTCAATAAGTTTTGGTAGTAATGGTATTTGCTTTGAAATTTCGTTTTTCCATAATAAAATCGAATGGGGTAAAAATAAGGGCTCAGTTGACGACTGGTACTCTCTTTAAACCGGAAGCCTTTCAAAAAACCTAATAGTTTTGCGGTTCGCGTTATCCAACGCACAACGATGTGACTTCGGGTCTGCCTGCCTGTTGTGACGTCACTCGGCAGCCTCCAGTCCTTATATTCTCGGTGTTGTTGACCGAGTGCGGAAAGGTGTTTCGTATTGCAAACCTAATAGGAATTGGGCTCCTTCTTGCCTTGAGTAATTTTCTCGCGAACGGAACGAAACGTCAAACTTCGATCGCTCGCTGCCGCGCTCCTTCATATTTTTCCTGCAATTAGGTCAAAAGGTGGCCTAGGGCCGCCCATAAGGAAGCGGCGAACCACTTATACATTTAATATGATATATTTATGTTTTTATTGTTTTTATAATAATTATAAAACGCAAAATCTCATCAAAATTAGCCTAGGAAGTATGGCATGAAAAATTCATCTACCTATTCAACTTCAGCTTCAAATTAATGGTTATATGGTTTGTATTATTGCATAATTGACAAGAATCTCACAAGCGTATGGGGTTCATAGGCGTGCGAGGCTCATACGTAAATGGGGTTCATAGGCATGTGAAGATACTAGGTCTGCGGGGGTAATTGACGCGCGGGGTTCATGGGCGAATCTATATTTTCAGATTTATATTATTTCATGAATCTATATTTTCAGGGTTCTATTTTTTTATGGATATATTTAATAGATGAGCCGCCCAGTAGTGTATAATACTAATATATATATATATATATATATATACATATATATATATATATATATATATATATATATATATATATATATATATATATATATATATATATATATATATATATATATATATATATATATATATATATATATATATATATATATATATATATATATATATATATATATATATATATATATATATACTAATATTTTATGATTGTAAACTGCGAAAACTCCATCCATATAATATTTATTTGTTAAAAAAATTGAGTGAAAATTATTTTGATCGTAGAATCGAGTTCTATGAAGTTATTATGGATAAATTAAACGAAAATGTCAACTTTGTCAACCACATATTGTTTTTTAACGAATCGACATTTTATTCAAACAAGCTCGTAAAACGAAGAATGTAGGTATTGGTCAGATCAAAATCTACATTGAATTGAAGAATTTCGTACCCAACGACCACAAAAAGTGAATATTCCGTGTGGCATTATGGGTGAACCCCTATTTTAGAAATTTGATCTCTGAATAATATGTATTACATTTTGAAGAACATTTTGAATGAGCTTCAACGATTATTCCCAAAAAATAACAATTCCAATTTGTCGGCAGAACAAATATGATTACAACAATATGGGGCTCCTCCACATTTTGGACGTGTGGTACGAGCATATTTAAAAAATGTAGTCTAAAAAATAAGCCGCAAAATATCGAAGAGTTCCAAGAAATGATGAGACATTAAATTTCCACCATTCCTCCGAACATAATTTTAGATTCATTAGATTCACTACAAAATTTTGTTTAGAGAATTCATTACTTTTATGAGGTGAATTTAACACATTGAGCATCTCATTATTTCATACATCTCAGCGACCATATATATATATATATATATATATATATATATATATATATATATATATATATATATATATATATATATATATATATAATAAGTTGGGAATGAAAAAACACAACTCTCACAACTCCAAACGTTTTTAAATGTTTATTTTGTTAATAGCTACCGGTTTCGCGAAATTTCCTTCGCATCCTCAGGCACAGATGGAGTCAATTTCAGGGGTCAAATTCAAGACATGTCAAACTTTGTGTGTCAAAATTAAAATAAGCACAATATAAAATGGAAGTTTTGGATGGATACAATAATGGGTAGTTTAAATATAAAACAAATATAAGCATATACAAAATACAAATAACAATGACATTGACATGCGGACATTAGTAAAATTTTAGTGCTAGTGCGCTTGAGCAGATTTCCATCAATTCTAAAATTTTACTAATGTCCGCATGTGAATGTCATTGTTATTTGTATTTTGTATATGCTTATATTTGTTTTATATTTAAACTACCCATTATTGTATCCGTCCAAAACTTCCATTTTATATTGTGCTTATTTTAATTTTTGACACACAAAGTTTGACATGTCTTGAATTTGACCCCTGTGGTCCACTACATCTGTGCCTGAGGATGCGAAGGAAATTTCGCGAAACCGGTAGCTATTAACAAAATAAACATTTAAAAACGTTTGGAGTTGTGAGAGTTTTGTTTTTTCATTCCTAACTTATTAAATATGAACTCACATAGGGATTTTACCACTTCATATATATATATATATATATATATATATATATATATATATATATATATATACATATATAAATGGCGTAACCGTATGTTCTAAAGTTACCTATTCAACTAATGTTTAATTTGCGAGTTAATTTTTTTCAACTTATAGGTTGTGTTAGAGGACAGTGTATTTCACCGAACAAATGTCTCTGTGATTTTGGTTACGTTGGTGCAAACTGTAGTATACAGTGTCAGTGTAATGGACATTCCGATTGTGAAGGTCCCGATAAATTGGACAAATGCTTGGAATGCCATAACAATACTATGGTGAGTTATTTAGAGATAAAAGATTTCAATGTTTATATATTCGTTTTTGAAATTATATGATAGTTCTATAGAAGTGAGAGAAAATTATCATAAAATACCTATGAAGAAGAGTACACCTCATTCTACATTTTGCACTTTGTTGGTTTAATGATAATTATCAAGTTATTTTTTGGGTGTATCAACTTTTTTCAATGAAAACATTTCGAGTTGTTAATCACGAACATAAAAAATTAATGATGTTTTGATCCCTGCTCGATTCATGAATGATTTGAAATAGAAGGAGACAGTTCTGTTCCAATCCCATCAAAATTACAAAAATTATTCAACTCGTATATATCCAGTAATAAAATGAGCTTAGACAAATAAATTTTACTATAGATAACTGCATCAAGTACTCTTAATGAAGGTCCAAAATATTACTGATATAGAGACTTCGTTCGCACCATCTATCGCTTCAGTGGTTATATAATTTGCCCTATATATGTTCAGGGTTGTTCTTGCCATTACAATTGTAATGATTCCATTACAATTTAGGTGCTATCGTTACATCATTACTATAATTGAAAAATTATTCGATTTCATTACAATTTTCTGGAAAGGCTTGGTACATATTTGGTAGGAATTCTGACATACAGGAACTTGTTCTGTGGTTATGTGAGTGCGGTCCGAGATAAATAACCAGTAACCACTCGGTTACTCATAGACAAAATACACGAACCGCCTATTGATCTGTGTTGCGGCAGCTGATAGCACAGAACACTTGTTCATTGAGTAGACAGTTTATTGGTAATCTATGGTCTATGGTTTACAGTTTGATGTGAAGTATGTGAACCATATCGTCGGCTTAATCTGCTATACCTGTAAGTCCAAAAAGGATACTTTTTCAGGGGAGATAAAAAACTTTCTATAATTATTTTACAGAGAAAGTAGAACAAACTAAGATATACGTTTGTTTAAATTTGACAAATCTGAAATATTCAGTAACTTTGAAGGAATTACTTGATATTTCAACATATTTAATTGGACTTAAGGGTTTTTTCTATTTCAATTTAAATATTTTTGGGACTTACGGGATTTAATAAGAGGTAGGTAAATAATAATATATTATGAATAGGTAAACTTCAACTTATTTATTTATCACATTAATGAACAAAGCCTAAACTTAAAAATAATTCAAAAAAGTCTAATGATATGCCAGCTTGACATAAAAAGAGTGATAATCAGCTGGAATACTGACCTTTAGGGATTGTAAATGAAGAAACTTTTCTCTTTTAATCGGTATAGGATTACTATATAGGTTTGGAAGTTCATTAAATTGACAGCATAACTGTTTTATCTTACTCTTTGAAACTCGACTGAAAGCAAGTTCTTGGTAATCTTCGGAATGTCTTAGTTTGTAGGAAATTGTTCCATCTGGTGAAAACCGCAAGGCGCGAATGTCTGTGACAATAGGATCACCGACTCGTTTACCTGGACGCAAAGACTTTAGAAACGGTAGTTTACTAAAGTCCTTAAAAAATTCGTGGTCTAAATAATGAACAGTATTTGCTCTTGGATGTTTACGTGCTGTCCTACAAATTTCGACGTAGTCAGCAGGTACGCTAATATTGTTATGACGAAGCTTCCTTTCAATTGTTGAATGAATGGAATCTGCCTCCATCTGCGTATGCCCTTTTTCGAGAAACTTCTGTTCAATTGTAATTTCTGATTCCATACATAGATTAAGAAGGGCGTTGACTAGTGTTGAATTCCTATTCTGCGACGTACAACCATCGCTATAAATTATAATTTTTTGATCAGAGTTCGTGACATGATCTCTAAGAAAGCTACAAATAATTGAAGTATAGTCGTTGCTCGTTGTACCGCCTGCAGCCTCATGCCATAGGTAGCAATATCCATTTTTATTTTTCATATTAAAAAATGTTAGATTATGTACTATCAGTTTAGTTTTAAAATATTGTGAGGAGATGTTTGTTTTTGGTGACAGTAACACTGATTGTAAATCCATACATAATACTATATTTTCAGACCCCTTATCTATATTTTTTGCTTCCCTAGCTTCTCTTTTTTTTTCTTGGTGTTCATTAGAGACATCGTCAGGTATGTTGCCATTTCGATGTGCCACACATTAATCACATTCGTCTTTCTTAGGGCGGAACAGGGAGAGGTTCATTTCTTCAAAAATATGGAAAAATGAAGCAATTGATAATGAACCCATTTGTTTTTCTTGACTCCAGCTTTTGTAGAATTGAAATAATGCAGCTTTCGATTTCCAGTTAGGCTCCAAATACAGTTTGTTTGATGAAGACCGGCATGATGTTCAAAAACATCTGCTAACAAACTCTGATAAGTTGTTCTTCCTTCTTCATGTAGTAAAGCAAAGACTCTTTTCTTCTTGATGTCGTTTCATCTCGTCTGTTTCTATGTCTTTCTATGGACGTTCGTTTCAATAAGAAGGATACATATACTTTTCTTTCGTTCCACTTCATATTTGACCAAAATTTCGTAAATATTGCTTTCCTATCCTCCTCAGAAAACGTGTTGCACTTAATGACGGTATTTTTTTTCGAAAGTTTACAGTTACATGACTCTTTCAATTTCTTTTCTTCTTTCTCTATATTATTATTCCATCGGCCATTAATCTTTTTTTTTTCCCAAATAAGCTTCTCTTCTTTCACGTTTTACTTTCTTCTTGTTTTTAATCCAATTTCCTTCATTCACAAAGTGTCTTTTCATTCTTCTTTTTTCTAGAGGGTGAACTTCATTTTGTTCTGCTTCTTGTGCTTTTTCTCTTTCATTACCAGAATATTTTTCAGAAAAAAATCATTGATTCTTGATCGCTTCCGGGATGATAATCGGGATCATCTTCAAGCGCAGCTTCATTTTGAACTTCTGTGATTATATTTTCTGAATGTACTTCTGACAAACTACTATTTTCAGAAGGCAATACCACTTCATCATCATCCTGAGGTGCATATTTGGGATCATTTTCTACCCTCCCTTCACTCTGAACGTGTGTTATTATTATGTCGGTGTTCGATAGATCCGATATCCCGAACTGCCAAACAGGATCCCTTTCAACTCCATCTTCATTCTGAAATTCCATTATTACATTTTCCATACCTACTTCTGATGCACTAAGACTGTTATTTTCAAACTCTAATGAAACATTTTCTTCAAATGGAGTGAAATAATTGTGTAATACTTTATCTCGTGAGTTGCTTTCCGGCAGAATTTCGTCGGAGTTCATCATGTTTGTAATTTCTGTAAAATCCAGTAGTAGCACTTCATTACCAATGTCACTAGGCATAAATTTTTGCAGAGATATGTCTTCTGATTCAGCAGGCACACATGAAACATCACATGGATTTTTTTATTATTAGTGGTTTCAGCAATATTTTTTTCGATTGCTTTTCCATTTGAGGTATAATTCGCTTCTACAGTTTGATTGCACCCTTCTCTTGCTTGGTTTGATTCTTTATTAGCGAGAAGTAACATAATTCTTTTTGTTCTATCTTTAAAGATGTCCATTGCCCTGTAAACAAAAGCAATTGTCATAGTTATTGCTGAAACCAACTTGCATTTTAGACGTCTGCCTTATAGTACAGGATCCCACTGCTCGATTCTGCAGGTATCTGTTTTTTTGATACAACCAATTTTAAATGAATGTTAAGATAGTATGCAATAGATTAGGGGTAGGTTGCCTATAAGAAATTAGCCGCAATTACCTTTAGTATAATTCATTCGCTAATATAAATTGCAACTATATGTTTTTTCAATGAATTTCACGCCATTTGAAAGATAATAATGTCACGAATTGAAAAAAAAATGGTTGCCAGCTCTCAGTCAGCCGCAGCGTTAGGGTTGCCAGGTGTGAAGAAGTATATCAGTGTTAATTTTTTGCACTCACCTGTTTTTTCAAAATTGTCAATACTTAATTAAAGTTTCGTATATACTAATTACAAAAATCTATGGTTGCCAGTTGGAAAATGGCCGCAAACAGAGGTTGCCATGATTTCAATGAACGATTCTCGCTCCAGGTAAGTGGAAGCGTAAGAGAGAAAGGTTGCACGAATTGTTATTTGCTGCAAACAAAAGTATAATGTAATGTAATTGTAGTTCTAGTATTTTTTTACTTATTATTTATAAAACAAAAATTTCAGTGCATGATGACGTTAAACAATAATTTCGATTTCAAAGTTTTTTTATTGAAAAAGTAAAACTCAATTTTTTTTACAAATAATCCATTGAACATTATGGTTCTTCTAAATGCAAATCTTATAATTATATATATCTTCAATTTTTCTTATTCATTGTCTGTATCGGTGTCAATATCATCTGAATCAAAGTCATCATCTACTTCTATATTTTCTTCTATGTCTTGTTGGTGTTCATCTAAAGTTAATTCTTTTGATGCTGACAGGATATCTTCTACAGTCATTGGTGTTGGATCGTCAATGAACAACGTTGGTTTTAAATTACCATCAATTACTGACCAACCGTAGTTTTCACTTTTCGTAAACGAGAGAAAGTGACGTATCCTATACGTAAACTGTCATTATGGAATAAGTGTCAAAGCTGTCATGATTTTTCCTTGTTTACAGCACATAACAATGCGTGCATCTTTTCTTTCTTACGCTTCCTCTTACCTGGAGCGAGTTCATTGAAATCATGGCAACCTCTGTTTGCGGCCTTTTTCCAACTGGCAACCATGGATTTTAGTAATTAGTATATATGAAACTTTAATTTTGTATTAAAAATTTTGAAAAAACAGGTGAGTGCAAAAAATTAACACTGATATACTTCTTCACACCTGGCAACCCTAACGCTGCGGCTGACTGAGAGCTGGCAACCATTTTTTTTTCAATTCGTGACATTATTATCTTTTAAATGGCGTGTAATTCATTGAAAAAACATATAGTTGCAATTTATTTTAGCGAATGAATTATACTAAAATTAATTAAAGGTAATTGCGGCTAATTTTTTATAGGCAACCTACCCCTAATCTATTGCATACTATCTTAACATTCATTTAAAATTGGTTATATCAAAAAAACAGATACCTGCAGAATCGAGCAGTGGGATCTTAGACTATTAACTGACGAGAGGTGATACCTGATAAATCTGTGTTTTGACAAGCAATGGACGTTTTTTTTTTGACGAGATAAAATAAAAAATTATAAACACATATTTCCAACTTGTGAGGTAGTTAATCAAGTATACGGAAGCACAAAGACCAAACAATATAAGTAATAGTTAAAAGGTATTCAAATAGAGAATCCGTTAAAAGAAACACAAATTTTGATTTTCACGATATTCTGAGTAATATTCCTCTGATGCTACTTATATTTTGAGTTTTATAAATTACAAGTAGTATGACTCTTGAAGCTCTAAACATATAGTAGGAAAACTCCTCAACTCCAACTTATTTCGACAATACTTAAAATTCAAATACCGTAACTCCATGCAATATTTTAAGGAGATTATCATAAGTTCAAAAGTACATAATTGTTATGAATTATTATTTTAAACGTGAAACAGAAATGAGGGACACTTACCTTCTGTTATTGGCCCAACATACGCTCATAAGATTGCTTACAACTATTACAAAAACACAATATTTACCAGACAGCGCAGCACATGTTCGCGTCATAAAGCACACTGGAGGACTTAAGAGGTTTTCTTGGTGATTTCAGCAAAGTAGGGATCTACGGGTTTTACAAATTTGCTCGCAACTTATTTATGAAATTTTTGGAGTTGCTGCAATTTCTAAGAAAAATTCGTCTATTTTTTTATCCGGAAGATGGCGTTAAAATGTCAAATTCGATTAAATGTGGACTTACAGGTTTAGCAGATTAAGCTGACGATATATAAAAGAAATATATACATATATATATATATATATATATATATATATATATATATATATATATATATATATATATATATATATATCTCCGTTTTTAGAATAGATAAAGTTATTGAAAATCGAAATTAGAGCTAGAATAAGAATACGTTATAACTTGTAGGAAATGTGATATTATGGCTAGATGTTGAAAAAACGTCAAACAGAAGTTCCTTTTATGTTTTGTGATTTTATTTATTGTTATGAATTATGTATTATGTTTTTTATTTTATATTTATGTTGGTTATATCTCAAGGCTTTTTATTTGTTCGGACTATGTGACTATTTATTGATTAAAATATTTTATGTACACACAGTAATTCATTTAAATATAGACATCAAATTTTTTTGAGAGTAAATTTCAAAAAATTTAAATTTGCCGCCAAACGTTACAAAACATTACAATTTGACAGTGAATGTCATTACACAAATTTTCAGTCCAGGAACAATCCTGATGTGTGTGTGTGTGTGTGTGTGTGTGTGAATTTGATAGGTGCTAAACCGGATCACCTTTGTCAATTTTAAGAGATAAGCAGTCCTGATCATATCATTCTCAATTGTTTAGAGTCTGTATTTTTTTTTGACTACCTGACAAGTGCTAAAGTTCGAGGTTAGGTGAGCAAACCGGTGACATTTATTTGCGTTTGCATGATAACCCTCAGGCCTAGAATGAAAAGTTATGTTTGTTCTAATTGAGTTTTTCTAGTTTTTTACCCATAAGTCTTGAACCCTAGAGATAGGTATTATATTATATAATACTTTCAGTTGAGGATTTTGTTCTTCCTTTGAATGCTGCTAAAACATATAGCGTGTCCCATTTGAAATTAATGCATAAATTACACTTTTATGTTGTACCCAAAGAACATTATATTGGGAACACCCTGTATGAGATACCTTGACTCCCATAATTTATTGTGTTAAACTAACCTTATATGATTCTCTAACAAAAATTTCAGGGCTCTAGCTGTGATAGTTGAGAAAAAATAAATTTTTAATTCGGAGACGTTTTTTGCCAAATTTTTCAAAAAATTATTAATATTTTGGAAATGGCTCAAGATAGGTATGTCATATGGTCTATGAAAAAGTTTCAAAATGTTCCACAGAATACAAAAATATTAAAATATACATGGTGTGCCATTTGAAATAACATAGTGAGCATAAGTTACTCGTAGAATTGGCAACGTTGCAATGATGATAATATTTTCCAAGTGTAGATCATAACCTCTTATACGTGTAGCCCGAATTTTATGTCGTTAACTTCTTCTGTTCTCCAGATACTTCTAATAGGCCATCGAATCTGGGGAACCCTGTATATATATATATATATATATATATATATATATATATATATATATATAAAATAAATATATTGTCATATATATATATATATATATATATATATATATATATATATTGAAGAGTAACATAAAAATGTGAGCCTGTTTCGTTCAAAGGAGATAGGAACTAGTGAATCAATCCAGCTGCTTATTCGTTCATTGTTAATTATTTAGTTTGTAATTTATTCAATCAATATTATATTCTTGATTCATAACTTTCAAATCTATTTAATCTCCTTTCATTTTATTAGCGAAGTTGTTTGTTATAGCAACCAATGAATAAATATGAATCAATACGTTTATAGGATAATTTGATTATCTTTTGATAAATGAAAAAATCTCCATGAAACAACAAATCGGGTTAAATCTGAAATAGTTCATAGATAATCTTCTGCTAAAATAGTTTTATTACATAATGTTTTTGATTTTTGTTTGGTTTATATACAAATATTCCGGAATTTCATGGAAATAAAATCTACTACAAAATATTAATCAATATTCATACGTCATCCCTGAAGAATCATTTCATCCATTGTAACATCAAATTCTCGTTTTATTCGCAGGGTTCGCAATGTGAAAAGTGCAAACAATATTTCGTGGGCGATCCTTCGAACGGTGGACAGTGTATACCTTGCCTAGATTATTGTCACGGTCATACTGCAAATTGCGTAGACAACACAACAGATATCGAATCGCTGGGTATTAATTCATCCAAAGAAATTTTAATAGAAGGTCCGAAATCGAATGCAGTGTGTCAGGATTGCTCCAATTCAACCTCAGGAATGCGGTGCGATGGTTGTATTCCAGGTAAATCGAGATTTACGTACCATGAATTAAAGCACTAAAAATAGTTTTCAGATTTATCATTAAATATATACACATATGAAATAAAAAAATATTTTGACAATTGCTGCCCTATTAGAGTAAGAGCCAGCGACGATCAGACCTTCGTTATTTTATAAAACCTGAAACTTTCTCTGAGTATTTTCCTAATATAGATTAAAACAATCCCCGACTATGAAGTTCGGATAACGGTTGCTTTGGATGGTAACAGGTAGCAAAGTTGTAAAAAATTGCACCATAGTTTCGTTAGAGTATAAAGCTCAGTTTTTATATATTTCATTTGGACTAATATCAGAAGTCACGTCGTCCATTGTCAGACACTTAGTATGGTTGTAACCCCCTGTCAGACGCCCTTAAATTACATTGAATTGTAATTAAACTTACGTTATATTATAAAGGATGAATTTTTCGTATGTTACTTAAGGAACTACCGAAAGATGTTTTCCCAGTGGTCAGACAGTTTCGATGGTTCTTTCACCTTGTCAGACACGTGAAGGTCTACCGTAGGTGCGAGAGCGAAGTATATACATGCAAGCGGGCGCGAGTGAAATAGTGGGTTCGATCTATTGCGATCTGTCACTGAGCATCATATGTCGTTTTTTCTTATTTGTGTAGTTATTAAAAAGTTCTGATTCAGTTTTAATAAATTGTTATCATGGGAGACGTATTAATTTGTGTTGTGTGTGAAAAAAGTGATGGCAAAATGATATTGTTTTCTGAACAATCATTGAAAAAGCTGTTTTGAATGCTAGAAAAAAACATATCCTCAAATATAAAGACATTATTTTGTCTGATGAATATACAGACGATGGCTGTCACAGGGAATGCTATAAAGTATTCACAGCACTTCCGGACAGATATTTTATTTCAGTTCTGGACCTAATAGTGAGAAAAAAAATCAAACTCCGTACCTGGAGACAACTTTTCTCCGGCCACGTCATTGATACCTGACTTGACCATAGACCCAACTGATTCACAGTCTTCAACAGAATCATCAACATCATAATCAACTTCAATTTATCAATCAATAGAACTGCAACCTTCAACTTCTCCAGGGAGTTCTCATTTACAGTCTAAACCAATGGAACTACAACCTACAATTAAATTTTAAAAAAAACGTAATACTCCAAAATTTTATTGATTATTTAATCAGAATTTTGATTTATTTCTTTTCTGGCATGAAAATTTTCCTAAATTATCTATTTTCTGAATATTTAATTCTTAATGAAATTATATATCATTATTTAGAAATTACTCTATAGTATGAAATTTTTCCATAAATCCAAAAAACATATAATACTGAGTAAATGAAACATGCGCAGTGACAGATCGCAATAGACCGAACGCACTATTTCACTCGCGCCCGCTTGCATGTATATACTTCGCTCTCGCACCTACGGTAGGCCTTCATGTGTCTGACAAGGTGTAATAACCATCGAAACTGTCTGACCACTGGGAAAACATCTTTTGGTAGTTCCTTAAGTAACATACGAAAAATTCAGCCTTTATAATATAACGTAAGTTTAATTACAATTCAATATAATTTGAGGGTGTCTGACAGGGGGTTGCAACCATACTAAGTGTCTGACAATGGACGACGTGACTTCTGATATTAGTCCAAATGAAATATATAAACTGAGTTTTATACTCTAACGAAACTAAGGTGCAATTTTTTACAACTTTGCTACCTGTTACCATCCAAAGCCACCGTTTTCCAAACTTCATAATCGGGGATTGTTTTTACCTATATTAGGCAGATACTCAGAGAAAGTTTCAGGTTTTATAAAATAACGAAGGTCTGATCGTCGCTGGCTCTTGGACTATATCTAAATATGCTGCATAATGAAAAGTTCAACATACATCATCATTCTAACTCTAACTAAAGGAATCAATGTATCATACAGTTCCATTCCAGTTCATACTGTTTTGTTCCAGTTATTACTTTACCTAATATTTCATTCGCCATTGGGTAATAGTAACGCGTGCAAATAATTATAACAGCTTAATTGCATTTCACAATAGATAATCAGAAAAACTCTTGAGGTCCAAACCGGTTGTATCATATAAAGTGCAACTATTAGTCACGACCATTTGATCGTCTCAGTCAATTATGTCACATAGTATACATTGTTCTATTGATTTGAGGGATATGTTTAGTAATTTTTCGAAGTTGAAATTCGGGATACACAGACAATGTGTATATGGGCAATAGTTAATTCAATAAATGTTTAGTTGCTCCGTACAAAATTTCCTCCATCTATAATCATTTCGAAAGAACGAATTTATTGCATTGAAGATAGTAAATTATACCTACGACTGATTATTACAGGTCACTTTAGAGGTAGTGAAAATCATCGGGACGCCTGCAGACCATGCGATTGCCACGGACATGGTGACACTTGTGATCCAATTTCAGGAGAACAGTGCAATTGCAAAAATAACACGGAAAGCGACGTTTGTGGGGGCGGAGCTATTAAAAATTCTGCCAGACCTTGTTGGATGGTTCAGTGTTCCAAATGTAAGGAGGGATATTTTGGAACTCCCACATACGGCCATCAATGTTACAAACAGATGTCCGTTGATTCTAAAATGTGCTTTGATTCTAAACCTATAGGTAGGTATTCCTTAAATTTTGGATTGATTGGGCCGATACTTGGTGTAAATTAATAAACATATTAAAACAATGGTTAAAAATAACAATTTACACATTTATTATAAAAAATAACGCATGACGCACGTTCCACCGAAACGTGCGTCATGCGTTATTTTTTATTCCCCATTGGCGGCCAGGTATATCAGGTGGAAGTGTACATAGGCATAATATGCATCAAATCTTGATTTTCGGTTTAGTATCGGTGCATTTCTTCTTAGCAGATAGCACATGTTGAAAATTTTATTTTTGATGTGTTTGAGGTGTGCTCTATAATTGAGTTTATTATCAATCACACATCCTAGATATTTTATGGACTGCATCTCCTTAATTTCCTTGTTGTTGACTTTGATATTGATATGTTTTCATTATGTGACTTATTAAAAATTAGGTAATTACATTTATCCTCATTCAGTGTTATATTATTCTTGGTTGCCTAGTAATGTATTTTATCAATATCATTTTGAATCTGAAGGCAAATTTGGTCTAGTTCTTCTGCTAGCATCACCATAGCATCATCTGCGTAAAGAGAGACCGTGCCGTCGAGATTATCATCCAACATATCATTTAATATAGATTAGAAAAAGTATCGGCCCCAATATGGAACCTTGGGGTACTCCGAAGTTTACGTAACTGATGCTGCTTCTTGCTTGGCCCACCATAGTAAACTGACATCTATTCTCCAAGTAACTGTCAAACATATCAAGAGCTCCTCCTCGGATACCTATTCTCTCTAGCTTTCTCATCAATATCTTCCTATCTACCACATCGAATGCTTTACGTAAGTCTAGGAATGCCGCTACCACACATTTTTTCATATCTACATTTTTGATTGTATATTCTAGAGCACTTGCGACAGCAATCGGAGTACTTTTTTTTTTTGAGGAATCCATGTTTTGATTTTGTAATTGTGTTGTTCTGTATCAAAAATTCTGTCAATCTTGTATTGGGATCTGACATGGAGGCGGAGCTTAGGTGATAACGTCAAAACATGGCGTCTCAAAACCAACTTTCAACACGAATTATATGAGAGATTTGAGTTTTTTGAGTTTTTTCTATAGCAATGTTAGTTTCGAGTGAAAGTGTGAAGCTTTATGTAGGTGAAAATTTACTGTAGCAAAATATAGGCTGGAAATATCCAAATTCATAAAACAATGTGGGAAAAATGAAGAGAATTCGAGGCCTGGTATCGTGAACTTTACTGCTTTTTGCTTATCTATTTTGATTTCATTTAATTTGACGTGTAAAATACCTAGGACTTGTTCGGTCACCATTCTTGTATGTTTCGCTACTTTAAGTTCGCATGGAAAACTATTGTTCGCAATGTGATAGTTGATAATTTTTGTTAGTATTGGCGATAGATCTTCAGCCATCTCCTTCACTAGTTTCGGTTTTATTCCGTCGTGTCCTGCACTAGCGTTAGATTTCAGACCTTTGGTTATTAGTTTCACTTCCTTTTCATTTGTTTTTCTGAAATGAAAGAAGTCCATATTGGTATATAGTTTTTCATTATTTGATCCATTAGTACAGTTTCCTTTGGTTATTAGCTGTTCAGCAGCATTACTGAAATATTCATTGAATATATTTGCCATTTCTTCAGTATCCCTAATTTGCTCATCTCTTCTCAGCAACATTTCACACGTATCATTTGTTTTTGTTTATCCAGTCACATCTTTCAATACTTATTATTGTATGTTTTGCTATCGATCCATCACATTTTTGAAATCTTTGTTCAAAGTGCTTCTTTTTATTATATTTAATCAATCTATTTATTTCCCCTTGTATTCTTTGATATTCCTTCTTATAACCACAATCATTATATTTTTTCATTTTAGCATATATTTTGTCTCGTTCTTTTATTTTGCTGAATAAATCTTTAGTTAACCAGCCTTAGGATATATTAGTTGTATACCTTCGTACTCTTGACACTGTGTATTTAGTTGTTTCTGTCTTGAAAATATTTACTAGATTGTCAATCTTTTCGTCTTTTCTATCCAGAGCTTGCTTGATTGCACGTTTTAGTTGTTCATATTGTATTAAATTTGCGTTATACATTTGTTTTTCCATCTTGTTAGTTGAGTTATTATCAATAATTGTAAATTCCATTATCCTATGATCTGATATCATGTCATCATAGAGCTTCATTGGTATTTGAATATTTTGATCTGACATCACATGGTCTATTATAGATTATTTACGTGAACTAGAATCCATCCTCGTATACTCATCCATCTTTATTTTATTAAATATTTTGAATCTATTACTCGCTACTGCATCTAGGTATTTACTATTGGCATTTCCATCCAGTAAATCAATGTTGGCATCTCCCACAAGTTTACGATTATTCTCCAAGACTTAGTCCAGCACTGCTATAAATCTATTCAGCTCTGCGATATCTGTGTCTGGTTTTCGATAGAATACCCCCACATTCATATCGAGATCTTCTAGGTTAACAATCGACATATCTTTAGTTGTTGTGGAACTGTCTCTGAATATAAGCTTGGTGTTAATGTGATTTTGCGTATATAGTGCGACTCCACCCCCTCTACCATCTCGACAAGAGAATTCTGATTTATACCCTTTCAAGTTCATGGCATGTGTTTCATTATTATACAACCATGTTTCACTTATGCACAAGACGTCTGGTTTTCGAGTATTTATCATGCATTCTAAGATATCCATTTTATTTCTCAGACTTCTGACATTCACATACACACATTTAATATGAGTTTCATTATTTAGTTTTTTAACTCCGTCAACATTTGTAGGTTTTTGATTTGTATGACTTTACTGTTGCCATTCTTACGGATGAATATCTCTCCGTCCTTGCACCGCACAAACTGGTAACCTAGTTCATTCTTAAGTTTACGTGAATTATGTAGCGCATTGAATCTTTTGAATAATGAACAATCAGTTCTATCATGAATATTCGTAAAATAACAACAGCCAACAAGTTTTGTCAATTAAGCCTTTAATTGAATCACCCAATTCTAGAATTTCTACTAAATGATTCCCATCTTCTAAAATTGTATGAAACGTCTTTGTATTAAGATGATAAGTTTATCTACTGGAAATCCAGAAATTAAGTCAATCTGCATGTTGCGTCTGAAGAATAAGTAATTGTTATCAAGCATTGTTTCATAAAGTATTGGCCTCATCAATTAATATACGAACTGTCACCTTAACTGCTTTTGGCGCTAAAGTGTTGATAGACAACGACAGACCATGTAGTCCAGTATTTGACGGTAAAAATACGGTATTACCTCAGAATTCGATGTGCCGATGTGTGCTTTTTATTTTTAGGGGGTGAAAACAACCCCTTCATACAAAAAATTCAAAAACTATGAATGTAAGAGTTATTTCTATTCTAATTATGTTTAAATATATAAAATTAATATTTATACATATTCTAGAATATATTTTGAAGAACATTTCAATTTTTTAACCCTTAAAAACTACCCCTTAAGACAAAATCGTCAAAAAAATGAGTGTATAACAGCTGTAAATTGTTTTATGATCAATATATAATAATTTAATAATGTCTTACACGTTGTGAAATTATTTTTCAATTTTTGCAAAATATCAACCCTTAAAACCTACCCTTACTACCCCTTTATACAAAAACATTTAAAACTATCAGTTATTTATATTGAAATTTTGTTTAAAAATTATTATTAAATATTCATACTTATTTTGAAAAACATTTTAAATTTTCAACTCTTAAAACCACCCTTTAAGTCAGCTCTAATTTTTTCAGTGATAAATTTATAATAATTTAAAAATAACTCAAAT
>JARQZK010000887.1:110000-112500 GCA_030704885.1 Cynegetis impunctata | reverse complement strand
GCCCATATACCAATTTTCTTGACAAAATTCGCATTTTCAAATTTATTAATATTTTGGTACCCCAAAATTATTACGAGTTTTCTTTTTTCAGTTTTATACTTAGTGTGCCATGGAAAATAATAAAATTGACAGAAGTGTTAAATACTAGTTAGTTTGAAGTATTGCGTTAAGTTAAATTTAGTGAATTAGTGATAAGAGAATCAAAAGGCCATTAACTTTACGTGAAAAAATCGAAATAATTGGGTTGTTTGGTGATAATTCTCGTAGCAGCAGAAAAGTTTCTGCAGAGTTTAACTTGAGGCACCCCGAACGTGCTTTTGTTACTCATGGAAAACAGCCGCTGTAAATGCTGTTTTCAATGAAACTGGCAGTGTTGTTAAAATGTATCAGAATGGTCAACCTCGTCGAATACACCCGCATCTTGAGGATAACCTTATATTGACGGCAAATCGAACAAATCCATTCATGAGCCCCCGAGATTTATCATCTCAACTTAATATTGGCAAGGATAAAATTAGAAGATGCTTCAAACGTCACAAAATTAAGCCGTATTGAACTAAGTTCTTGCATTCATTTAAAGAAGGCGATAATAATAAAAGATTGGACTATTGTTATTGGGCTCAAGGTAATTTTTTAAACTATAGACATTTTTTGAAGAAGATTATTTTCAGTGATGACGCTACATTCACCACTATCAAGTAGTCAAGTTTTTAGTTTCCATAGCGTTCTAGTTCAAATTCAGAGATAAACTTAATAATTTTGAATTATAACTAAAATATTGAAAAAATTGAAAACGCGAATTTAGTCATGAAAATTGGTATATGGGCTTAAAAAAATTTTCTTAACAACTTTTTTTTATAACTTTTTTCCATATCTCTTACGCGAAACCAAATTTTGAGAATCGGCCCTATTTGTCAATTCGTAGTAGGCCGAGTTTGAAATTCAGAATTCAGTTAATTATCTTAAAAAATATTACCCATCACCGTTTATGACTGTACGAAATTTCAAATCTATGTTTCTTCAAATAACCATAATATGCGGTTGTCTTCATCTTAAATGCGACACACTGTATATACAGGGCTTTCATTTAAAAACTTGTTACCTACGTGAAGAGACAGATTAGTGAAAATCGCCGAAAAGCTTCAACTAATTCATTAAGGCGGAACGTTTCTCACGTAAAACTGGACTCCGCCCCTTCAACCCCCTAACCCCCTGAGCTACCACCCCAAAATTTTTAAATGAGACATCAGTTTAAAGGGATGTTTAATATCTACATTTTGCCGTCCTTCTTTTTAAATTTGACCTCACTGTTGCAGAATATCACCCATTTCAATGTTTACAAATGCATTTTTATCACTAAATACACCTGCTTGATTATCTGCCTTTTATGACATTCCAAAACCAATTTGATTGTCACTTTTTCGGACAAGTACTAGTTACCGGTTACCCGTTCCTCAGTCTCACTGTCGCGGTCAGTACAGAAAAAAATACAAAACTTTATCATTTTATTGATTAATTTAAATACTTATCAATTCAATGAAAATTTTTGAGCAGTTCTAAAGCCAATTAAATCTTGTAAATTTTTGTCATGTGAAACAAATCAACCAATCATTTTAACATTTAAACTGTTAACTATACTTAGGGTAGTTTTCAATCACGATGACACCAAGACCTGTTTACCAACAAATTTTCTGACTGAATATCCCTCGGACATTGACAAATGCTTCATAATTCTATGTCAAATGTCTCAAGCACGTTAGTTATAAAATTATCTCGTCCATTATCAATGTCCTAGGATATTGTAGCTGCTAAAGTACTTGTGTTTTATAACTTATATATATATATATATATATAATATATAATATATATATATTATATATATATATATTATATATAATACTATATATATATATATATATTATAGATATTATATATATATATATATATATAAATATATAAATATATATATATATATTATATATATATATTGTTATGAAATTTTTTAATTCACTACTAACTTATTTATTTTATTATGAATCCTAATTTTGTATAACTCTATATTCTCAGGGAAGGTTCTCTTTAATTTTAAATTGCATTCTATATATTTTAATTATTTTATATATATATATATATAAAAAACTTTGACTCTAATAATTGAAAACTTCAATAAATTCGAAAATAAAAATTTTAACAATTTTATTTAACTCTAATTATCAAGATACAAATTCTGTTCTAACATTAACAATAACAATCACTCTTGAAATTTTTATTATGGTACCTTTTTTATATATTATATTCATTAATCCGCCATTTAAAGTTTATATTTGCAAATATTCATGAAAATCTATTGGCCAATATGAAAATTTTGTAAAAACTCACGATTGTTTATTTCACTGATGGTTGATCTTCCTTTTCCATAAGTTCAATGACTTTCCATATGTTCTTTCTTCTCTTTTCTATATTCGTTCTGCGAAACAACAACTCTCTCTATGGTCTCGGT
>JARQZK010000887.1:0-105000 GCA_030704885.1 Cynegetis impunctata | reverse complement strand
TCATTAAAAAAAAAATGTTTAAAATCAAGTGACCTACCATCTGTCAAAGTTTGTCATAGAGCTTGTAGAACATCCTGTATATAGAAGTATTAATTTGGTTAAAACAAATTTTTCAAAATGCGAAATATCTAATAATTATATACTGTACTATGTAATTATTGTTCATTTGCACAGAGCTCGACATATGACGGATATATCATCCCTGTAAGACAACACACTTTTTTGTCATCTAAACGACGTCGTTATATTCAATTGTTTGTAATATGAGCTTGTAATTGATAAAATAGTTGAAAATTGCATAGTGATGACATAGAAAAAGGAGTTCAACAGTAATATTCCGAAGTGAAAACTCCAAATATATTTAATGTTATATGATTTAACAAACGAAAACTTTGGAAATAAATTCGATTTGCCTTTCACATCAACCAAAATAATTATTACGTTGACGATAATTTGAAGTTATTGCCAAGTAAAGACCTAATGGACTGGAATCAATATGTTGCGTGATATCAACATTGCTATTATAGTCTAAGCAATGGGTATTTTTTTTTGACATCTATTCCATCTGAAAACCAACTATGCCATCGTGAGCAGGGTAATTCATAGATTAATTGTGTTATGTTTTGGACACGCAAATACCATTATTTATTTTTTTATGAACAATTTTAAAAAAAAATCGTACTTTTGTTACTTTTTCATTTATAACTAATAAACTGATGGAGTAATCTAGATAGTGTCAATAGCAAATTTGTAGATAATTAAATTACGAAGAGTATGAGACCTCGCCCGACTTAATCGGATGATTAGTAACGAAGATAACAATTGATAGCCAAAGAATTTTTCATTTATTTATTAATTTAATAATTTCGTTAATTCATAACTTACAGGTCTCTGCTTTTGCAAAAAGGTTGCAATGTTTAATTACTTAAAGTTAGTAAAAAGAACGAACGCTGTACGATAATTATTGTTAACGTAATTGCAATTTTATGTATTTAACAGGACTAATTGTAAAATAGCTACCATCGACTGAGGTACTCGGATTTCAATTTTGAAAAAAGATTAATTAACTAGACGTAAAGTGCAATAAAACGTTCATCTCGGATTTTAAAATAAATTTTGCAAAGTTAGTTAAAAAAGGGCGCAAAAATGGCTCCGAACGGCCGACCCTACGAATATGGTGCAGTAGTAACGTCGGCGCGCCGCGAGATTGTATTACTATTAAGCGTTCTCCTCTTCTCCTTCTTCCCCCACTACTGCACCATATTCGTCCGGTCGGCCATTCGGAGCCATTTTTGCGCCCTTTTTTAACTAATTTTGCAAAATTTATTTAAAAATCCGAGATGACCGTTTTATTGCACTTTACGTCTAGTTAATTAATCTTTTTTCAAAATTGAAATCCGAGTACCTCAGTCGATAGTAGCTATTTTACAATTAGTCCTGTTAAATACATAAAATTGCAATTACGTTAACAACAATTATCGTACAGCGTTCGTTCTTTTTACTAACTTTAAGTAATTAAACATTGCAACCTTTTTGCAAAAGCAGAGACCTGTAAGTTGTAAATTAACGAAATTATTAAATTAATAAATAAATAAAAAATTCTTTGGCTATCAATTGTTATCTTCGTTACTAATCATCCGATTAAGTCGGGCGAGGTCTCATACTCTTCGTAATTTAATTATCTACAAATTTGCTATTGACACTATCCCGATTACTCCATTAGTTTATTAGTTATAAATGAAAAAGTAATAAAAGTACGATTTTTTTATTAAAATTGTTCATAAAAAAATAAATAATGGTATTTGCGTGTCCAAAACATAACACAATTAATCTATGAATTACCCTGCTCACGATGGCATAGTTGGTTTTCAGATGGAATCGATGTCAAAAAACGACTTATATTGTGCTCTGTTGCTTGGACTATTAAATAAACTATTCAGATCGACATTTTATATTGAATAACTTTTTTATCGATATTGTTGTTCTAGGAATAATTTGAAATTTTTTGACATATGGCTATAAAAATCCATTACTAGAAGTAAGTGAATTTTTCAAAAACATAGCATCTTCAAGTTTTTTTTTGTATAACACTTATAAATTAATGAGTCTAGTAGGTACTTGGTGAAAATTGATACTCGTAATGAAACACTAATAACAGTTTACACATATGTGTTAATAATACATTCCCGCACTTCGAAGTACTACTTCTTCGTCAGATGATGACTAAACAGTTGTTTATTCGGCACTAGTACTTCAAAACACTCGTATGCATTATCAACAAATATATATGAAAATTGCTATCAATAGTGTTTAATTTTGTAACACTATATTGGAGTAGATGAAAATTTCGGTAGCATAAAGACTTTTTCTATAATTTTTAATATAAGCGATATGAGTACAGTCCTTAAAAGATGAAAATCTCTAAAATAGAGAGAATTAGTTCGTAAACAAAATCAACAGAACTAGGCTGTTAAGATATAAATGATCATTCCTGTATAGTTTTTTTCATATTACATAATCTATCTAATCATATTTAGTTTTGCTGATTTCATTGATGATATTAGATTTATAAGATTCATTGTTTATACATCGTTGTTTCATTTCGATGAAACAACGCTCGTTTTACAAGCAAATTCAAGATTGTATGCAACATTTGTCGAAGGAATTATTGAATTCAAGAATTCATAAATCTTTTCAGTATTGCTTCTATCTTTGTTATATTCACAATATTTCAAAGCATTATATTATTAATGTCAGTTGTTTATACTATACTGCAATTTGTTTATTAAAATCTCATCAGTTATTACAAACCTTTCACAATATAATATACCGGGTGTCCACGGAAGGTATATCTTTTTTGTTATCAGAGATAATGAAATAAAATTTAGAGGATCTGTTTGATGCATAAAACTGCATTTTTTGACAAGTAACTCAACTTCATGCAACTTCAGGTTTCACCAGAAGTGACATAAACTTTCGATTTTTAAATTTGACATCGGGTATATTTTCAGTTTCCATGTCTCCATATGACATTTAGAATACAACCATGTATCATTTGTTACTTTTTGTAACCTTCTTTTTATTTTTTTTCGAAATAAATTTTCATTCTAGAGGGCTATGGATGCGTTCAAATAACTAATTTCGGTCCTAAAATGTATGTTGAAATACAACTTTACTGTTTTCAATCAAAATGTGCCAGCTTTGGGAAGTTTAGGGGAGGTGGGGGCACTTTTGAACATATTTATATGTTTTAAGTTACTGCAAATGTTACACGCACTTAAACAAAATGACTTAGGTATTTTACAATAACACAATGTGTCTAATTTCCATGCCCAGTGAAAATTTCTGCATACCTTTAATATTTTGAATTTGTCAGCCAATTTATTGTGTCAGTGCGTATTGTTCAAAGCTGCCCCATCCATGGGGTACATTTGAACAGGGACGTTATTTCAGAAGTTTATTGGGAAAACATTATCTAAAGTTATATTTATTCAAATCTACATGAAATTCCATCGAACCCGACATCCTTTCAGTACCATTTTGAATGAGAACAGACAGCTTCTTAATAAGATCTGTAGATGCCACCATACTAGTATCTTCAATCGTTGGAAAATAAAACTTGTTACCTTTCTTTCGTAAATATTTGATCTTATATTCATCCTCATATTTATCAGTTATTAAACCAGCATAGTGAACAATAGTTTTCTTCGTTAGAGAACTTCACAATGACAAATACATCCACTACGAATCCATCGGGTGGCAATTCTGAGTCTTCTTCTGTCGAGTCTGACTGGTGATGGTCACCGTAATCATCACCATCATCTGATTCATCATGTATGGACATTGTGTCATCACAAGATGAGGAGTCGGTGTCAGCACATAGAGTCCTTTTTACCTTAGGTTTTTTAGCTAGTACAGCCTTCGCTCTTTTTTTAGCTTCACGGGCAATAGCTTCAGCTTCGATCTCGTCCTTAATAGGCGTATGTGTCAGGAATAAAGAATTCTTCGCGTTTGCGACCTTGACGTCGCTTTTTGGTCGTCAAAGATACATTCGGTAGAGGTCTTGAGAACTTCTGGAGACAGCACGACTGACTCATTTGCTGATGGTGATGCCGATGTTGATGCAACAGGTTCTGTTATTTCGGTCAGCGGACTGTGTGTCTTAAAGATCCATCGGTTTCAATATTACTAGTTGTAGGTATTCTTGCAGCAATGAAGTCACTCTCAGAGAATACATTTCTATCGAAAGGCCACATGCCTGTCTTCTGAAAACCTGAAATAATATTTTTGGAGTAAACGATGTCTGAATTGCAATGTTTGACAGCCCAAGCTAAATCGTGAATAATAATGGCTTTGCCTGCATGAGATATCAGCCAGTCGTGTTGAGCAACCCTTAACGCAGCCTTAAATGGACCCATTATTGAGACGTCTAAGGGCTGCAGGCGATGGTTGCAATGCGGCGGTATGGTGACAAGATCGATCCCATTCTCTTTGGCAAATATTATGGCATCTAATGAACAGTGAGATTCGTGGTTATCCATCACAATTAAAATTTTATTTCATCGAGGTTACATTTTGTAAACTTTTTGATATGTTCCAAAACTTTTAAAAAGAGAACTTTTGTCATCCAACCACTGGTGGATTATTCACTAATCCAATACTCCCAGCAGGAGCACCAGCAAGAAAACTGTCGTGATATCTAGCTCGTGGGAATATAAAAACTGGTGGCAAACTGTTCCCATCAGCACTCACGATAGCACACATGGTCACGAGTACGTGCGCCCCTCTCTGCCGATGTAACCTGCCCAACTTGCTTGACACCCTTCTGAGCTATTATGTTTGGTGCATCCACGACTGTCGAGATACCTGTCTCATCTAGGTTAAAGATTCTGTTGGGTCCAAAATTACATTTGTTATAAGCACGTAACAGATTTTCTTGAAATTCGGTTACGGCTTTTAGATTAAATCCAGTCACCCGTTGCCAGACTCGTATTTTCTGGCTTTCTTAAACTCAGATTTGCATGTCGCTTCATAAAACATTGGAGCCAGTCCACTCCTGCCGTCTTATTAACGTCCCAACTTGCTGGATATTTGCATTTAAGTGCATTTTGCATAGTCAAATGCTAGGATTCTTAAATCTTTACATGAAAGACCATACTGAAGTTTTGAAGCTGTCAAAACATAGTTCACCAACATCTGCTCCTGTTCTTGGTCAAACACTTGCCGAAATGTGTGTTTTGATGAATAAACTTCTGCCTTAGGCTGCTTCCTTAATCGATAAAACAAAGCAGTATGTTTTAACTCCGTAAACTGCCGCAGCTTTTTCTTAATGACATTGTATTGTTTGTACCGCGGATACCGCTTTGGCCATATCCTCTTCATTGAAAACCTCTTCTAATCTTTTTTTCTTGTAAGTTCTCACCATTTTCGCTAAAAAGAGAAGTTTCAAAATCATTCTCCAATCAAATAACTTATTAACATAATTAACTTATTGTGGCTGGGGCACCTTTGAACACTGTTCATCTGTGCCCCTTACGGATGTTCAAAGGTACCCCATGCAAACACATTTTTATTATGCGCGATTTATTGGCAACCCTGCAACCACAGATGAATATGAAATATCAAGTAATACTTCCCTAACCTTACACATTTAAGACTCAATGGTGAAATTCTGATTATATTTAGCATATTCTCAATATCACACTATATGTTCATGTATAATATTACAACCAATCAGAGTAAAATAAAGTTTTTGTAGTACTTACATTTCAAATAACTATAAAGCCCTAAAACGTTAGACACTACTTGCTGCAGCTATAACCTTCATTACTACATGGTCTCAAAATAACAGCGAGCATAGAGCGGTAAATTTGAAATCTGTTCAATAGTACCCCTTGTTCAAAGGTGCCCCCACCTCCCCTAATTTTAAAACTTTTATTACTATTTTTTTTCAAATGGCAACATGGTGGCTCGTCGGGTTAAAAATAAAGATAATTTTATTACGATTAATTTGATACCGCACTCTAGGTATTAGGTTGAAAGAAAACTTTCGATAAAAACCTGAAATCCCATTACCTTAGAACTTTCTTCAAATGAAGAATCTTATTGAGATTAAAATAACATTTGAAATCATAGAGTAGCCTATGACCAACACAACTGAAACAAAGCCACGCCCACAAATCTACGTCCCTGGACGGCAAACAGGGCCATCTTAGGACCGAAATTATTTATTTGAACGCATCTATAGCCCTCCACAATAAAAACTTATTTCGAAAAAAAAATTGAACAACGGTTACAAAAAGTAACAAATGATACATGGTTGTATACTAAATGTCATATGGAGAGAAAAAACTGAAAATATACCAGGTGTCCCATTTAAAAATCGAAAGTTTATGTCACTTCCGGTGAAACCGGAAGTTGCATGAAGTTGAGTTGTCAAAAAACGCAGTTTTATGCATTAAACAGATCCTGTAAATTTTATTTCATTATCTCCGAAAACAAAAAAGTTATAGGGGCGAGCCACCTTCCGTGGACACCCGGTATAGCTGTAAAATTCACTAGTTAAAAACACTTCGTTACTTCAACAAGTTTCAGCAAGCCCTGAAAATATATTTATTTACAAAAAATTCTGTACGAAAAATCATTTTTCGTAAGCAATTCATTATTTGGATTTGAAATTCTACACTTTTGTAACGAAATTCTACATAACTTGAATTATAGAAAATAATAAAAAAATATTTTCAGTATTCAAATATTAATTAGCTCTAAATAAATTGTCCCTTTTGATTTTCATCATAATCATTAAATAAAATGTAGTAGTATGTGACTATACTAACATTTATGTACTTGTATAAATAGAAACTAACTGTATCTAGGAATTGTTGTATCTACAGCTATGTTTCTTGAGGGTGGTATGTACGGGTGACTGCGTATAAATTAGCACATACCTTAACGTTTTTATTTCTTATCGTGGAGGAAAAATAAAAAAACATACAGGAGAAATTTTTTCCTTTCTAAATATACTTTTTAAGTTTCGGTATCTTTGCATATATGTATACTGGGGGCGATGAAAATTATTCTTTTTAGGAATGCCCTATATATTTTCAGCTAAAATGCTGATTTCAAATAAACCATATTTGATATTTGGTGCAGCCGTTTTTGCGTTATTTGAGTTTGAAGTTCTAATTGTCATTATAAATTTGCTTATAAATAAATCTTAGCAAGACGCTATGCAAAGTTTGAATGAAGAGTGTTTTACTCACTAACTAAGATATTGCAATAAAAGAAAACACAGTAACAATATAAAATATCAGTCGAAATGAATATTCGCCCCTCATTACCTATGCATTCATGATAAAAAATTTGTAAGTGCTCAATTGCTTTCTCTATAAAATTACTATTTTTTCATGCAGACACCTTATTTCTTGAGTAATAAAATGTTTCATGTGCTCAGCATTGTCAAGATCACGCTCATACTGTTTGTCTTTAATATTACTCCACAAAAAATGTCCATAGGCGTTAGATCGGCACTATCTCAAGGCCACGCGGTAGTGCCGTTTCTTCCATACTACTCATTGTAACTAGTGTTTAAAAAATTACGTACATACTGCGGTAAGTTTTCTAGCATGTCTCGCAGACGTGTTTTCAAAAAATGTTAAATGGGATATTATATTTTTCAGCAGTCCGAAGCATATGTTAACTGTAATTCGACCTTGAAATCGAATTTCTCTTGAAAATTGAGGATTTTCTTGTGCCCAGTGTTGGTAATTTTGACGGTTTGGTATTTCAAAGAAGTCTTTTTCGTTATTCAATCTATTCAGCATAAAATTACAGAAATTGAGTATCTGATTGTTTTGCATTTGTGTTAATTTTTTAACTCTATGATATTTGTACGATTTAAATACATATGTTTTCAAAACCTGCGAAGTTTTTCGTGGTACGTAACGAGCACGGATTTCCCTAGAAGTAGTCCGTATTGATTGACTAGGATATTCCACATAATGCAGAAGAATATTTTCATTTAGTTGCCTTTCTTTCTTTGCAAATTTAACTTTATTCTAAATTTAATGTAAATAGTTTTCATTGTCCATTTTGTGAGAATCGGATAATCGGGATGCCTTGCCGCGTAGGCTCGTTGCGTAGCAGACGCATTTTATTTATTTTCAGCAAATAAACAATCAATCTCTCGTTTTTCTGCCACAGAATACACCAATGTAAAACAAGAAATTATTACAAGTAATAAATTTAGGTCCACTAACAGTTATTTGAATGTCGAAATCAGAAATATTTTTTGTTTCTTTTATTTTCTTGGCACACTCTTCCAAAAGCTTTTGCTTTCTATGCAGTGATCATGGCAGCGTATGTAAAGCTAAAATAAATTCACTGCTCCTCTAAACTCAAATAACGCAAAAACGGCTGATCCAAATATCAACTTGTATGGTATATTTGAAATCAGAAAAATGAAAACCTTTCATTTTAGCCAAAAATATATAGGGCATTCCATTAAAAAAGTAATTTTTGTCTCCCCCGTATACATAGATACGAAGTTACCGAAACTTAAAAAGCATATTTTTCCCGTACGATTGTAAATAAAAAAGATAAGGAGTGTGCTAGTTTATATGAAGTCACCCGGTACAGTAGGTATTCAGTGGAATATGTGGTACACTTTATCAAGGTAGAAAAACTAAGAGATTTATTTTAAGATAGAATGTTTTAACATTCAAAGCCTTATGAAAATCTATTAGTATTATTGACGCTACTGCACCTATATGCTTTAATTCTACGAAAACCCAATTAAAAATTCGATTTGTGTTGGTGGAACCGTAAATGTTGATAATTATAAAACTATGTAACATTCATTGAACGAAATTAGAATAATATAAATGTGATGTATTTTTTCGGCTGAAGGACTTCGTTTGATTGACGTATTAGTTAACAATTTGAATTTAGTGAAAACAGAATACTTGTTTCTGAATTTTTTTTTATGTTGAAGTGTAAGAGGTTTTTTAACTCGCTATTTCAACAACAACTAAATAAAATAGATAATTGGTTTCGTGGTTGTGAAGAAAATAAACTTATTTATAAGAAATTCATGTAACCGATATTTTAGAAAGCAGTCGATTATCACTGATGTAATATATGAAAATGTATAATGTTCATTTATAAATATAATTATTTTTCAATGTTTGGTTTGGTTTTCTTCTTCATATTGTAGCGAACAACCTCTTCTTTATTTTCAAACCGCTTACAGCAAAGGTTCTCGAAATGTATAGATTAAGGCCCCTACACACGGGCGTTGATGTGTTAATACATCAACGTGCATCCAAGAACGTGCTACCAATAACGTTAATGTGGATGCAAAAATACCCACGTTTTTGAATGCACAACCCGGATGAACGCCGCGTTGATGTTTTCTGAATCGCTTGAATTTTTGGATGCGCATTCAACGAACACCACACAGGTGTTAACGTGTGGATGCGATTTAACGTTATATTGATGTTAATGTATCAAAAATACCCACGTTTTTGAACGCACAACCCGGATGAACGCCGCGTTGATGTTTTCTGAATCGCTTGAATTTTTGGATGCGCATTCAACGAACACGACACAGGTGTGAACGTGTGGATGCGATTTAACGTTATATTGATGTTAATGTATCAAAAATACCCACGTTTTTGAACGCACAACCCGGATGAACGCCGCGTTGTTGTTTTCTGAATCGCTTGAATTTTTGGATGCGCATTCAACGAACACGACACAGGTGTGAACGTGTGGATGCGATTTAACGTTATATTGATGTTAATGTATCAAAAATACCCACGTTTTTGAATGCACAACCCGGATGAACGCCGCGTTGTTGTTTTCTGAATCGCTTGAATTTTTGGATGCGCATTCAACGAACACGACACATGTGTGAACGTGTGGATGCGATTTAACGTTATATTGATGTTAATGTATCAACAATACCCACGATATTGAATGCACAACCCGGATGAACGCCGCGCTGTTGTTTACTGAATCGCGTGAATTTTTGGATGCGCATTCAAACGAACACGACACAGGTGTGAACGTGTGGATGCGATTTAACGTTATATTGATGTTAATGTATCAAAAATACCCACGTTTTTTGAATGCACAACCCGGATGAACGCCGCGTTGATGTTTTCTGAATCGCTTGAATTGTTGGATGCGCATTCAACGAACGCGACACAGGTGTGAACGTGTGGATGCGATTTAACGTTATAGTGATGTTAAAGTATCAAAAGTACCCACGTTTTTGAATGCACAACCCGGATGAACGCCGCGTTGTTGTTTTCTGAATCGCTTGAATTTTTGGATGCGCATTCAACGAACACGACACAGGTGTGAACGTGTGGATGCGATTTAACGTTATATTGATGTTAATGTATCAAAAATACCCACGTTTTTGAACGCACAACCCGGATGAACGCCGCGTTGTTGTTTTCTGAATCGCTTGAATTTTTGGATGCGCATTCAACGAACACGACACAGGTGTGAACGTGTGGATGCGATTTAACGTTATATTGATGTTAATGTATCAAAAATACCCACGTTTTTGAATGCACAACCCGGATGAACGCCGCGTTGATGTTTTCTGAATCGCTTGAATTTTTGGATGCGCATTCAACGAACACGACACAGGTGTGAACGTGTGGATGCGATTTAACGTTATATTGATGTTAATGTATCAAAAATACCCACGTTTTTGAATGCACAACCCGGATGAACGCCGCGTTGATGTTTTCTGAATCGCTTGAATTTTTGGATGCGCATTCAACGAACACGACACAGGTGTGAACGTGTGGATGCGATTTAACGTTATATTGATGTTAATGTATCAAAAATACCCACGTTTTTGAATGCACAACCCGGATGAACGCCGCGTTGATGTTTTCTGAATCGCTTGAATTTTTGGATGCGCATTCAACGAACACGACACAGGTGTGAACGTGTGGATGAGATTTAACGTTATATTGATAGTACATTCTTGGACGCACGTTGATGTATCAAGAGAAAACTCTAGTTTTGTACGCACATGCGTATGCAATCAGGTTACGCGTTTTTGGATGCACGTCGGTGTATCAATTCATCGACGTCCGTGTGTAGCCCGCATTATGCGAGAAACACCGTTTATGGCTATGATGACTCATCGACTGTTAACTGTAGAAGATTTGAAACATCAAATTCTGAAGTACTTCGACATTATAATGCAAAAGATTTGAATACTCGTGACTCTGGATGGCAATTCAAAAGTAAAATTGTTTGAACTTATTCTCCGACTTCTACTTATATCTCTGATTTCTACTGGAACCTGAATCAAAAACGAAAACCAGTATAAGAGTACACATAAAAATTTTCAAAGTATGTTCAATTGTTCATGCTCAATAATGATTCCGTATGTGGATATATCATTTATATACTCAAGGGTATGATTCATAGGAACGAGAACTCTGTTGTTTTATAGCTAACGAAAACGAAGTTCATAAAACTAAAAAATGGCTACTTCATCAATATGAAAATACTATGCGTGTTATTACAGGACTTCATATGAAGTAACTCTTTATTAGTTTGCATATGTGGGGTTGTATCATTATATGTACTGAACATTAGGTAGGCAACTCAATATATATAACATATTGAACAAAAACTAAATTTGAATTTACTACGTTTATCATCACAAAATATTTCGAAAAATATAACACTGCGATTGCAATTTCGGTCACTAGACCATTATCGGGCAGATTGAGTTAAGAATAAGGCGAGATTTTAATGCCTAGTGCACTTGTGAGTAGAGCAATATTTGAGCTTTGTGATTGGTTCCTTGAAGGTCACGAAAAGTTGTTATGTTGTTGAAAAGGTTAGGTATTCTTTTATTTTATGCGTTTGTGAATTTGGCTGTTTTTATTTTGTTTAAATTTAGAATAAAATAAACAAAAACAGAGTGTAAATAATTACCAAATAGAGTTCGCCGAGTTAATTTTTTTTACTCAGGATGACTTTTTCATTTGAAACTAAATTATGTATATCAAATGAAGAAAAGCAATTGGTAAGTTACTATGTTTTAGTTCATTTCGTGCATATTTATTACAATAATACTTATACTACACCTGTGGAATTATAGTAATTGTCTTTATACTATCTCAATATACATAGTAACTAATTTATAATGATTGCTTTTTTATATTTATGGCACAGTACCTACCTACATTTTAAGTACCTAAACCATTATAAAAGTAAATTAAAGCTGCTATTCTATACAGTCAGTAATTCAAATTTAAGTTAAGATATTTAATTTTCAGGTTATAAATATGCTGCCTAGTGATTTTGAAACCAGAATAACTGATTATAGTTGCAGTACAAAGGGAATTTGTTTGGAAAGAAGCTCTTTGCTGGAAAAAAGAGTTTGAAGTAAAAACAAAAACTACTTTTAATTCTGACTCCACATATCAGGAAAATACAAAAAAAACTATATTCAAGGTATAAAACCAACAAGGAAAACTTGAAGAAAACCAATAATTTTAATATACATTTAGAGTTCAGTTCAAAATGTTTCATTTTTAAATAATACTCAGACTGAATAATAACGCATCATTATGTTTTTAGCGTGCATATCATTGTCTGCATAATACAAGGCCTAAATCGAGTACGAAAAGAGCTCATTATAAAAATACCAAATGTCAAGCAAAACTGATCATTAATGTGAAACAAAAGGCTATGAAAAGGTAAAATATAATATTTTAATTTAACTTAATTTATTTTTCCACTTCTTTCAATATTTTTTAGGAGCAAGGATATTTATATTAAGGAGTTTCCCTGCAAAATCAACTTGCGACAAGAACATAATATTGCTGATGCGCTCCGCCACAAAAAGCCATGTGATGATGTTAGAGAAAAATTCGTTCAATTATTCTCAAAGGGTCATTCGCCTTCATCAGCACTAGAGTGCTTTAAAATAGAATTGCAAGATGAAAAAGGGGGAAATTATATAAGCACAGTAGCAGATGGGTCTAAGTGTCCTACAAGACATTGGTGCTATCAATTGTATTATAGTATTTTTAAAAAAGAATATGGTGACTTATCTGGACCGAAAATGGTTGAAGCTTTGAAAGATGCAGTAAACAAGTATAATTTAAGTTGTGATTAAAGTTCCCCATTCATTGTCTTTTATGGTTGATAATAATAACAAATTATAATAATACTTAATAAGCAACAATAAAAAAATTACTTGACCTTATATATGTGGCCGATTGTGGCCAACTTTGTACCAGTTTCAATAAATTAACTAATTTTAATCAAATATAAGTGTTTTATTTAATAATAATAATAATAACATTTATTTCAAAGATTATCACAGATAGATCAGGTACAAATGATAAAATTGAAACATGTCATGGATGGAACAGTAATTATAATATTCATTTAGATGATAAGGCTCTGCATCCAGGATAAACTTACGAACTCTTGTTACATAGAGACTCACACCATCAATAGCCCAGAAATGTTTTGGGAGAGCATTATATTATTTTCATACAAGTAAACATTGTGCTTTTTTGAGTAAGTGACATGACATGTTCTACAACTTTTGTGTTTTATGGAACTAATAATATTATCTATCTATTTGTCCTGTGTTATTCAGATTCTTGAAGCGAGAAAACAGTTCTTTATGTTTATAAACGAATAGCAAAGATCTAAAAACAAACAAGCCAGGTACAGTCAAAATATTATGCTTTTTAAATAAGCCTCATTTTTTGAGTAATAAAGAGGGGAATTAGTATGTCTGCTGTTGCCCCAGAATATTATTCCATGTGACAACAACGATTCAAAATTATTCAAATATGTAATTAATTTAAATTGGAGGGTTCCTCATATTTTCTAGGAAATTCTTTATGCTGTACACCATAAATCTGCTGTTCATCCCTCTATTAAATTTGTTCTGCATAGCCTTAACAGCTATATTATTGTCTAATATTCTGATACTTTTTTTCCAAAGAATTTGACGGTAGAAATATATAGATGCTATATACCGCTCCTTAATCCAACCATTGAATTGGATTTATAGCATAAATAGTTAAATCGCATTGGTAAAATTTTAATTCACAAAAATCCTGCCGGTCCCGCCATCTAATTCAAACTGACCTTGAAGCAACCAATCAGAAAGACAAGTTTTTGTTCTATTTCACATGTGCACTAGGCATTAAAATCTCGCAAGAATAAGAACTGAATACAGAATTATAGATTTGCGCTTACGGGTGGGAAAGAATTATTGCAGGTACCTAAATAGACAAGAGGAACATATTTCAAGAAGGGTTAATCGAGTGGATTTCCCAAATTGGTACAATACAATGTTCTTAGAAAAGTCGTTATTGTTTGAATACACTAAATATAGGAGAAGATATCAAGTCAATCTGGTCGTTCAGCAAGATATATTTGGTATTATGATTGAGTTTAAAAATTTCTAATGATTCTAAGTAAGTTTGGTTCCTTTCGGTAATTTGTGCATGATTTGGAAACTTTGAATCCGTTTTATTTTTCAAAAAAGATTTTTGGTGTTCTTTAAATCTAGTCTTGAACGATCGACCAGTCTGACCTATATACACTCCTTTACATACAGGACAAATCAACTTATAAACTCCTGAACTTTCAAATTTTGAAGTGATACACAGAAAATAATAATGAGCCTGATATCAATCACTGCCAATGATTGACCGCATATTCATTATCATAACGTATTTTTCATTAGGACAATGTCCAAAATTTATTGATAATAATGAATTGCTGTGATTGATCAATCAACGATTTTGTTGTTATAATGAAATCTAGGTCATTATGATAATGTAATTAAATCATGAATCTAATGAAAATAGTCATCATCATAATGTTATTTACATCAGAGCAATGTGAAAAATACATCAAGTTAATGACCACATAGTGATTAATACTATGTACCTTTAATCATCACGACACATTGTCCTAATCCCTCTTTTAATAAAGCTATGTTCAATAGGCATAACATTAATGATTGAAAACATTAACCTATGTATAGTTCATCATAGCAATGCACTGCATTCATCACCTAATGTATTAAGTCATTCGGTCAATGTCCGAGAGCATTGGGACAATGCTTAAAGAATCATCGATTGATGAATTTCTGGCTGCACCCCCACCGTCTCAACGTAAATATGCCAAATTTCCGCCTAATTCGCTATACGAGTATCTATCTAACGCTAACAGCCAAACGGTGAAGTGTTATTTGTGTATAAGTAAATTTTTGTGGAAGCAGCTTCTTTAGAAGGTGGTAAGTACAGTAACTGTATTTTTTAAATCTTGTTAGTTTTTTATAACATTTGAATAAAAGTTACGAAAATATTTTTTGCCAGAATACAATCTCAAAAAAATGAGTAGTTACACTGAACAGTGTTGAAAGAGACGAAAGAATGAAAACATGGCGTGTTTCGAGCACTTATAGTAAAAATATATAAATATATTGCATTTTGAACAATTTTTATATAATTTCGCGGACTACTATGAATTTTGCTATAAGAAATAGATATGCTCAATAATGGAACTTGCTCATACATTGTTTTGCTAAATACCCCTGTAAATTCAGTAAGTTACTGAAAAGAAAATTGTATTTACAAAAAATCTACTATCACTCAAATTTGACGGTCTACACTATTTCAACATCATCTTGAAAAATAATCATTTATTGCAGGTTGTGACGATACTTGTAAGTGTGATCTGGATCTGAAGTAGACCCCGAAATATTCCAAGCACCTTCATATTAATTCAGTATTTACTTTTCCTCAATACAAATCATGGTCGGACAACTATCTGTATAACAACCCAGAGCGCCTTCCACCAAAGATACTGGAAACCAACAATTCACCGCTGAGATCGAAAATGCAGAAACCCGTCGCTAGAATACAAACTTTCTGACATAAGATGCCTACTTTGCAACTGTGGCGTAGGTATGTTTTTTTTTAAATTATTGAAGAATTTTCCTTGTTCACTTTATGTAATATATTAAATTGTCCATGGTCAACAAGTATATTTTTCATGATTTTTAATTTTATCTTGTATAATTTCATGTATTACCTATTACATTCAATAGGTATAATATAGCTATAGTTGCAACTAACTATTATAACTTTACTTCTAGATCGATATGGACTCAACCATGAAGAACGAAAATGATAATTTTTTTCTCAAAAACTGTGAAAAATTATTGCATTTCTGTTCAATGGCAATGTCAAAGACAAGACGATTGAGTATTTACTAGGCCCATTGGAAATCGAAAATATCGAGGAAAGTAAGTATCTGCTTGTGTAGATTGTGTATTTCAGTGAATGGTGTTCACCCCGTGATGCTAATGTTAGTAGTTCAAAAAGAGCTTGATATTATTATTCTATGTCAGGGTTGAAAGAGAAACACTTTTTTCATTTGTTATGAAATCAAATGACAGCTTGAGAATAATTTGATACATATTTCGTGAACATCATTTAAAGTTCATAACATACTCATTTCATTAAAAAGTAGAGTCCCAATGAAAAAGAAAATCAGTTTTCTAAAATCTGGAATTCACCTTTTTCATTTTTGACCATAATATATTTTTATTTCTAGATGGGCGAGATGAAGCAGCCACCAACAAAGTTGTAAAGAACGATATTACTGAAAAATGCATACCAAAAAATTTTCACTTACAGCACTCATTTTTATATCTTGCAAAAACACCACAAGAAATTGAAGAATGGATATACATTTTGAATTCGCAGAAAACTTCAATTCAATCTTTTGTGTTCGCAATTGGCGAAGATATAACAAAAATTCAAGGAGAGATATACATACTTCGATGGAATTAGATATAAGTTTTTCAATGTTATAAGAGCTGTTAATAGTTGTTTAAATATTATTTATGTTTCCAATTTAAGTTTTTCCCCAGAAAGTATTATGTTTTGGTCGTTTATTGAATACTTTTTTTTGAACCTCGCGCTAATCCAGGAATTGTATACAGTAAAACACATATCTTATGTCAATATTTGAAAAATAAATTGTATTATTCCAATTCAATGAATCTTTTGTGTCTGTTTGTAGTTATCTTTGCAACGTACTCGTTCGACAGTGCCATCATAATTGCTTGGAGCATTAGCAATAATATATAGACATTTTTTCCCTATTGGCAATTATAAACCTGTCACTATATATATATATATATATATATATATATATATATATATATAAATATATATATATATATATATATATATATATATATAAATATATATATATATATATTATATATATATATATATATATATATATATATATATATATATATATATATATATATATATATTATATATATATATATATATATATATATATATATATATATATATATATATATATATAGATATTTATATATATAAGTCTAGTCTATTTCATTTATGAAAACAAAAGGTACAACCAGTAGGCTCAGATTGATGTATTTTTACATTATATTAACGTCTTCGAACATTGAACGATGTTCGAAAGTCATTGTGCGCATGGCTTAGAATCAATGTATCGCTGATTGAGTCAATGTCCTGGATTCCTTAATTCAATGACTGCAGGTGATCGGTTGATGCACAGAAAACATTAATATCATGCTGGATGTTGATTGACTGATACACAATGGTCATTAGTAGAATGTATTTTGTTTTGAAATCCAGGTGATGAAATCAATGCCTCTCGGGGATTGATATAATCACTTGAACATCAAGCAATCAATAATAATACATTGAATCAATGAACTTGAGCATCGGTTGAAAATTGATGTCCGAATACATTATCTCAATGGTTTTATTCATTATATTCACGTACGTTTTTCGTTCTGTGTATCTTTGGCATTGAATAAAAATCCTGAGAGTTTTGTCTTAGGTTTGAAAGCAATTTTAATATTGCATTTAGGTAGGTATGACATTAGCAACTTTTTCTGTTAGAGGACCAAAATATGTTAAAGATGTGAATTTTTCCGATTTTTCTACTTTTATTTGAGGATATATGCTGTTGTACGTATCATTTTATCTATCAAACCTGTATGAAAACCATTATTTGAAGCAATTATTCTTATAGTCGAAATTTCTTTTGCTAAATTTGTTACGGTTAATGGAATTGAAAACGCTCTGTTGATCATTGAATTAAAAGCTGAGTGTTTATGGGAAAGAGGATTATTTGAATCCGACGGAATACATATATCCGTGAAAGATGATTTCCTATGTATATATCGAAACTCAAAGTATTATTATTATGAAGGATAGTTAAATCCAAGAAATGTATCTGTTGATCCAATTCTTTTTCAATTTTGAACCCAAATATAACTCTCAGGATTTTTATTCAATGCCAAAGATATCACTTCAAAATTTGAAAGTTCAGGAGTTTATAAGTTGATTTGTCCTGTATGTAAAGGAGTGTATATAGGTCAGACTGGTCGATCGTTCAAGACAAGATTTAAAGAACACCAACAATCTTTTTTGAAAAATAAAACGGATTCAACTTTTTCAAATCATTGCCGTGAAAACCAACACCCATTTCCACAAATAGATAATTTTCAAATCATGCACAAATTACCGAAAGGAACCAAACTTACTCACTTAGAATCATTAGAAATTTTTAAACTCAATCATAATGCAAAAGATATCTTGCTGAACGACCAGATTGACTTGATATATTCTCCTATATTTAGTGTATTCAAACAATAACGATTTTTCTATGAACATTTTATTTTACTAATTTGGGAAATCCACTCGATTAGCCCTTCCTGAAATATGTTCCTCTTGTCTATTTAGGTACCTGCAATAATTCTTTCGCACCCGTAAGCGCAAATCTATAATAAGGTATTCAGTTCTTATTCTTAACTCAATCTGCCCGATAATGGTCTAGTGACCGAAATTGCAATCGCAGTGTTATATTTTTCAAAATATTTTGTGATAATAAACGTAGTAAATTCAAATTTAGTTTTTGTTCATCATGTTAAATTATCACGTAGTAACGACGGATTTCATCAACTACATAACATATCCCTTTTTGAGGTACGACGATTAATTCAACAAATACAAATAACTAACATAATTCATAATCAACATAATGAACAATATCTAATTTTCAAATTCGATTGGAAATTTACTGATCCTTTTAGCTGGTAAACTTTTCAATCGTTCTTGTGATTCACTTGAGTCTTTAGCACGAAAACTGATTATGGTCACTAGAAATTGTTTTGTATTTTAATTCGTTTTTATAACTTCAACTTGGATTGTTATTCTTAGTGTTCTCTGTTCGAGTTTCTACTGATGACATAATTTCATACAGAAATTGTATGATGTGGAGCAGAGCCATTGAAACTGTTGCAATGTTTGATATATATATATATATATATATATATATATATATATATAGATATATAAATCAGGGGCGGCTAGTCAAAGGAGGCTAAGGAGGCTGAGCCTCCTCAATAATATTCCGTGTATCACTAATATATATATTATATTGAATAGTCAGCATTCAGCATATTCATATTAATCAAAATCATTATATTTTATGCACCTACCTTCCTTTCAACCTACATTATATAATATAATTTATTAATTAAGATAGAAGGTATTAACATTTACTGCATTTCATTCATTTCAAGATTCGTGGCAACGCTGCGGAAAGCTTAGAAAGGTATATTCTCAACGTTCATTATGCCTGCCACAGAAAAGCAAACAATGGTGCAAATACTCCGAATGAATACTTCATTGCAATAGAAAAGCAAAACACATGTAAATGGCAACACCGATAAATTCCAGTCTCATACAATGTCGACCAATCACAACTATAGAATTTCGCGTGACATCGAGTGAATTCGTTGATTGAATCGTAGTGTGATCGTAACGTAATTCGTAGTGTCTAATGGCCGCCGAAAACAGCTCGCGTATTGTTTTAAAATGAGTTTGGTTACTGAAGTTAATTTCAAAAATTTCAATGGTGACTTAGTGGAATATTTGTTATCCCATAACTTTAGTGCACTAAGTTATGAGGATAAAGTTTTGATAAAAACATTGAATTATGAGAGACATCCTTGCCTAACCGGATCACAGGTAAAAAATAAATTATTTTGTTGTCAGTGTTTACTTTTTACTAGTGAAAATGTCTCTGTTTGGGGCCGCTTAGGATTTGAGGATTTAATTCTATACCTAGTTGAAAGTGAGGAATTTTTCACCGATAAAGTTACTTTAGATGCAGCACGCGGATTAATATCTTACTTACAAGATAAGGAATTTATATATTTTTTAAACATCTTTAAATTAATTTTTGAACAAACAGAAGTAGTTTTTCAAATCTTACAGCACAAGTTTTCAGATGTAATTTACTCACGAAATCGGCTCAAGTTTCTTTTGGAAAAAATTTCAGAATTTCGTGCAGAAGTTTATTTTAAAAAACTATTTTCTGTATTTCAAACTACTGATGATACGACTCAATTTAGCCCAAAACGAAAGAAATTCAGTTACGCAGATATGGAGCTTCACTATAAGCAAATATTTCATGAAAATTTGGATACTATTAGGGGTCAAATAGAAATAAGGTTCTCTGATTTGAAAGAACTGCATTTCTTCGACTTACTCAATAAAAATTTGTTTACCGGATTTTCGGCTAATTTTCCAGATAACCTTTTGGAAAATTTATGTCAACAATACACTTTTTTTGATAAGGTTGCCATAAAAAGTGAACTGTGTGTTGTTTATAATGACAATGAAATTTTGGGGCAAAATGAAAATCATGTGAGGACTATTAAATACCTTTTTGATAATGATTTGAATCAAGATTTACCCCAAGTTTATAAACTCTTATGTCTAATTGTTTCTATCCCGGTGACATCGGCTTCCGTAGATAGGAGTTGTAGGTCTCAAGGTAGACACTCGAAAGTGAAAACAAATTAATAGCTTGGGGTGCTTGTTTTACTTTGATTTTCTTTAAATTATAAGGCAGTTGACCTTGAAATCCTAAAAATTTTCGCCTATGGTGTATTTTTTAACACCTCTTGTAGCCTCCTCAAACCAAAACCTCACGAGCCGCCACTGATATATATATATATATATATATATATATATATATATATATATATATATATATATATATATATATATATATATATATATATATATATATATATATATATATATATATATATATTGTATTACGTATTATATACTTCCATCTTCTTAACAGGTTTATGTTCTGTCTCTGACGTTTTCTACTATTTTACCCATTACTGTCAACAAGCAGGTGAATCCAACCTAACTATAAAATATATACAGGGTATCCCAAGTATAGTTCCTTCTTCACCTCCTCCAGCGTTATCATCAAAAAACTGAATAATCTCTTGGTTTGGCCGTTGCTTTACACGAATATACAATCACTTTCATCCAAATTTTCTGAACTATTGTCCATTATTCAACTACAGAAACCTTTCATTATACTGATAACAGAATCCTGGCTCCATCCATCGATTCCAAACGGCGCATTCGACATAACTAATTACACTCTTCACCGAGTTGCTAGTACCAGCACTCCTGGGTACAGGGGAGTATGTATTTACTTGAGCCAGGATATCACCTCATCGTTCAAGGACAGAATTTTACACTTTTCATTGGATGCATTTATCGACCTCGTCCTTGCTCTGAAGATACTCAATTGACAGCTTTCCTGTCCGAGAGCTCCGAGAAATATAACAACTTGTTCATAGCTGGAGAGTTCAATTGTCCCGATCTTCAATGGCCTGTTATTCAGCAACCCTCACCAAACGCGCCATCGTTCCCATATGCTGAACTGATGACCAATAGCAGTCTCCAACAACTAGTTCTTCAACCTACCAGGTATTCAAGAGCTCTCTGGATAGATGGTCTGAACTTCATCGTAAATAAATTTAATTTCAATTTCAGCTCATTCGATTTGTTACTCAGTTTATATGTTTGTGTCACTTCTCGAATTCTTTTTTAGTTTCAATTTTATGTTTATATTTTTGAGTTTATAGGTTAACCTCAACTCTCATTTTTGTAATAATAATAATAATAACTATCTTTTGAATACATCGACATGAGGATTTGTGAAGGACAATAATTGCTATTTGCAATTGGGTTCTTTCGGGAAGCTAATAGTGCCATATATAAATTTCACCATTATTATCCGTACATTTTCCTATTAGTAATTGTCTGAATAGTTCTCTCAGTTAAGTCATTCGATCGTTGATTGTGTGGTGAAGAGTTAATTATTTGAAAAGTCCATGATTCCGAAAATGTTGAAAATTCTGCACTGATAAAAAGCTTTCCATTGTAGGATATTATTATATTCTTGCAATATTTATAATATTTTATTTCCCATGATTTCGGAATTATAATTTTTTGACCTAAATAAATAAAGTGCATTTCATTCATGTATCCATGGTCTAGTTCCACTTTCCTAACAAAATTATAATGAATCAAAGCCATAAAACAATTGTCAAAAAATAAGATATTCAAAAACATCAATTGATAAAGTCATTAATTAAAAAAAGCTGGTGAGCAGAATTCGCGAAATTCATAACGTCGAGATGCAATTCTAATGGATTGAATTATACTTTGAAAAATACCACTTTATAAAATTACACTGAATAATTTATTTTATTAGAAAAAATTGCGAATTTTTTGAAATTTAAGGTCCAAAAACACAGTTTTTATGCACTTTTGCGCCTTGTAGAACATTAAATTTATGTATGACAATTTGATTCATTATTGATTGACTTGATATGTTCAGTACTCTTCCTTGTACCACTATTATGTCAAATAAACTAATGAAATCTTAACTCTAGGTAACGTTGCAATGATTTTTATGCTTACACTGCAATTACTCTTAATAAATAAATACCTAGCTAATGTATATATATATATATATATATATATATATACATATATACATATATATATATATATATATATATATATATATATATATATATATATATTTATATATTTATATATATATATATATATATATATATATATATATATATATATATATATATATATATATATATATATATAATTATTATTCATTCGAATTGTTGTTGCCTGTGAACTATTTCAAATTTTTTGATTATTATTAGCAATAACAGGCTTGTTGAATCTCAAAAAACTCGATTTTATTAAAAAGTTGACGTTTCGCCACGACATTCGTGGCTTTATCAAAACTTTTGATAGAAACGAAGGAAAAAACTCTATCGCAGCGAGCTGCATTAGAAGAGCAGGTTTTCATAACGTATCCAGTTTGAAAAATATATTTCCAAATAAAAAAAAATGCGACCTCTAATGTGTAAACAATATTTATTTTCTCCCCGGGGGATCAACCCCCCAAACCAATTCGTATCAAAACCAATCACATCCAAGGTATACGAAACTACGTACTCTATTTCTAAAAACTTGCGCCCTTCATCATGTAAACAAGATTTATTTCTTCCCTCAGGGGGTCAACCCCCAACCAATTCGAACCAATCCAGTTCAAGATATCATACAAAACTACCTAGATACAAACTTTCAACGCTATTGCTTCAAAATTGCGCCTGTTTTCGTGTAAACAAGATTTATTTTCCCCCCAGGAGGGTAAACTCCCCAACAAATTCGAACCGAAAACAATCCCATCCAAGACATTATGCGAAACTACCTATTTACAAACTTTCAACCATATTGCTTCAAAATTGCGTTATCGTGTAAACAACGCTAAAATACATAAGCACATACATACGAACATTATATATATATATATATATATATATATATATATATATATATATATATATATATATATATATATATATATATATATATATATGAATCGCTGTATGCATAAACAACACATGTCCATTTTTTACCAAAATGAGTTTATGGCGGAAATAAGATCTACAAGGGTAAATTCTTCATACTATGACTAAACCACACACGTCCTAATGCCTAGTTCGCAATGAACACGAATATATTTCAGAAGTACTACGCAGAAACAGCATATGTCCCGGACATGTGAGGTTTTTGCTTAGAAGGCTTAGAACAGGCGAGTTTTTGCTTTTGACAGTTAGACGTTTGTTCAATTTTAAAAGATTGTTATGATTCGATGTATGTAATCGTGTTTAAGTGATTGCAGTTCATTCGTTATATAAGTCATTAATAGTGTGAAATGGAAAATAGTGAAGATACTAGTTCACGGGGAAGAAAAAGGCAACTCCTCGGGATTACGAACGCAATGTTCAGATTTCTGTACGACAACATATTGACTCATTTCCGATTAAAATAAGCCACTGTGCAAATCGAGAATTAAAATACCTAAGCAATGAATTAAACCTTAAAATAATGTATGACTTATTTAAGGAAAAGTATCCATGTGTTAAACTAAGCTATCCTTATTTTACCCGATACTTTCGTGAAAACTTTTCTTTGCGGTTTGGCCGCCCTCAAGTAGATGTGTGTGCAACGTGTGAAACTTTGAGTAATAAAATTAAAGACCAAAATTTGAATGAAATTGCCAAACGAACAGCAGTGGCGGAGCTCATGGTCCACAAACGCAGAAGTAAAAAGTTTTATACCAAATTAAAAGATGAGAATAATCAAGCCACGAGGAGAGATAATGTGTTGGCACTAGCTTTTGACTTCATGCAGAATATTCAGTTGCCAAAAACACCGGTTGGTGATGTGTTCTATTATAAACAACTTACTATTTCAGTATTTTGTATTCATAACATTAAGCAAAATACTGCAAGTATGTATATATATCACGAAGGGGAGGCAAAGAAAACAGGTAATGAAATTTGCTCATTTTTTTTTGAACTACACCTCTTTAGCGATAACTGCTGGGGGCAAAATAAAAATCATACCTTAATACGCATGTTCCTTGCATTAACCGACGCTGACCAATTTTCGAAAATTATTCACTATTTTCCAGTCATTCCTTCCCTGCGATGATAAAACGAAAATTGAGAAAAACGGATAGAATTTTCACAGTTCATCAACTTATAGAGCTTATTGCAACTAGCAGCACCCCCAACAAGTTTTCAGTGAAAGAAGTTACTACAAGCGATGTAGTTAACTTTAAAGATTGGTGGCCAAAGTTTTATAAAAAAAACTGTTTATCTGAGGAAACTATTTCAAAAAGCGTACCACGGAATCTGAAAGTGAATTTGACCTGCATCAGTGCCTACTCGCAGTTCATCTACGATAGCGAAAATAAGGGATGTATTGCTGTCTTGGAATTTATCGATGGAGCTATTAAGCATATTTTCAAACGCCAGCAACTAGGTAAAATTTTAACGATTTTTCCATCTGCTCCAGCATATCCTTTAGGAAAAGTTGAAATAAAATCAAGCAAAATGGAACACATAAGAAAATGCTCTACGTTTTGTGGAGGAAAAATTTTTCAAAACTTTTATAAAGAAATACTTCTATGGCCTACTACCACCAATTGGAGAATATAAACATTATATTTGTTAACTTTCTACAATATATTTTCCTTTTGAAATAGGAACAATTTCTTATTTAAAATCCATGCCTACGCAGAAACGACCCCATGTCCATTATTTTGACAAATTCTAGGAAAATCAATGTTATGTTTTTTAATTTAAGTTAGATTGTCATTCCTTAGATAGAATAACTCTAAACCATCGTTTTAGCATTTTTTAAATATAAAATATGTTGCCTGGAGTAGACTTGGGAGTGTTTTTTCATTTCCTCTAAAACTGATCTTTTTGGACATGTGTGTTGTTTCTGCATATAGCGATTCATATATATATTATATATATAGATATATAGATATATATATATATATATATATATATATATATATATATATATATATATATATATATATATATATATATATATATTAAAAACAATAACCTCAGTAAAATCAATAAGAACAGACACATCAAAAAATTAAACAAACTATTATCTATCCAATCACCACAAACAATAGTAGAAGCAACATCACATGAAAATAGTGTAATTAATACCACTACCACTGTTTTACCTTTTTTCGTCGAAGAAACATTAAATTTAGACCCCAAACACTCTATAGAAATTAATAATATCAAACAAATACCAATTAATAATATTATAGCTAACATAGAAAAAGGTATTTCAAATTTATGTCCTGAAAATCAAAATTCCATTAGACAAAAAGTAGCACAAACTATAAAAACTCACCACAATAAATACAAAAATGAAAAACAAACATTACATAATACACAAACTATCAAAAACTCATATCAAACCAAACAATTCATCAAATCTAATCCACAACTAACAATAACTAAATCAGACAAAGGAAACAAAACAGTTATACTAGAAACTAATACATACCTACAAACAAAAAATTACTGCAATGCTTAGTGATTCATCTACATATAAACAAATTAAAAAAAATTTAACTAAGAGTCTGCAAAATGAAAGTAATAAATTGTATAAAACATAAAAATTTCATTTCTCCACAAACATCAAAAGAATTAATTCGACACAACAGAATTCCACCTAAATTTTATGGTCTACCTAAAATACATAAAGAAAACATACCATTAAGACCTATTGTCTCTTATATTCAATCACCTCTATATAATCTTTCTTCAATATTAAAAAATATAGTAAATCAAAATCCTTATTATATCAAAAATTCTCTCGATCTAGTAGACCATCTTAAAACTTTGAAAATACCTAACGATTACAAATTTTTTTCATTAGATGTTGTTTCTCTTTATACCAATATTCCTAATTCTTTGGTTCCAATAATAATTAATGACAAATGGAATATTATCAAAAATTATACAAATATTCCTAAAACCGATTTTATAGAAGCAATTCAATTTGCACTGGGTACAAACTATTTTCAATATGAAAATAACTTCTACCAACAAATTGATGGTGTAGCAATGGGAAGTCCTATTTCCAGTGTTATAGCTCAATTAGTTTTAGAATATTTAGAAGAAAATGTATTAATGAATTCGAATGAACGAATTATAACTTTCAAAAGGTGCAATGAGAAATTTTTGAAAACAAGATAAATAGTACCCTACTCTTTGACTTTTCAAAATCAAACTAATTTGAACCTATTTCGAACATTACGTGGGTAAAGGTTTCTGTGGTTTCCCTTACCATCTAATAATAACAGTTTTGAATGTTAATATTGGACTGAATAGCACGTAATAAATAACAAAGAACGGCCACAGCCGAAAAAATTTTTTCTATTCAAATTTTTTCAAATCAATAAATGTCAAAGAAATTTCAATTTTTTCAAAAGTTTTGATAAAGCCACGAATGTCGTGGCGAAACGTCAACTTTTTAATAAAATCTAGTTTTTTGAGATTCAACAAGCCTGTTATTGCTAATAATTATCAAAAGATTATATATATATATATATATATATATATATATATATATATATAATTTTAAAATTTCATGATCTCCAATTCGTTTAAAGAACCTTCAACTGAGAAAAACAAAAATTGAAAGTCACTTCCGGTTTGATCGCAAATGACTCTGACTTTTTGATTTCAAATAGCACCCTGTATATTTTCTGCAATTTTTTATTTCTACTCAAAATTATCTTTCCAACTCTGTATCACACTTTGAATTTCATATTTGATTTGATGGAGAAAACGTAAATTGAATTATTGATGACCATTATAAGTGAGAAATATTTCCATTTCAATTTCATGCAAAATACAAAACTTTATTTGGTGAAAAAACTGGTTCTTTATTGCACTGACTGCAATAAAGACTTTATTGAAGTCTTCTATCATTCTACTATAGCGTTCTGTCATCATGACAGACAAAAACTTTCAAATCGACGCCAAATTTAGCCCATTTTCTGTGAGATTGTATTACGTTTTAAATAGTTGCATGTCTCATATAATTGTCAATCATATTCATTACATAATGGATTATATTAAATCACTAGAAAATGAAGTTTGTTAAAAATAAAATTAGTTCCTTCGAATATCAACTGAATTACACAAAATGTTTTTGTATTACTTTTAACAGATAGATTTAAACAAACAATGTCTTCCTTACAGTTTAGTGCCACCTAAATGAAATATTTTTTGGTTTTTACATGAACGTAAAAAAAATATATGCAACTCCTAATAAAAATAAGGTATAATTGTTCATAAAATATCAATTATTATTGAAGTCAAAATCAAGATCACACAAAATTTCGTAGCCTACTGCAGTTCTTTCAATTTGAAATTTCAATTTACGTTTTCTCCATCAAATCAAATATGAAATACAAAGTGGGATACATTGTTGGAAAAATAATTTTGAGTAAAAATGAAAAATTGCCAATAATATACAGGGTGCTATTTGAAATAAAAAGGTCAGAGTCACTTCCGGTCAAACCGGAAGTGACTTTCAATTTTTGTTTTTCTCAGTTGAAAGTTCCTTGAACGAATTGAAGATTATGAAATTTTCAAATTTTCATCTTTCGAAACAATCTGAGATAATCCATTGGAACAGGTATACTGGGACACCGAGTATATATAAATATAAATATATATATAAATATATATATATATATATATATATACAGGGTTCCCCAAATTCGATGGCCTATTAGAAGTATCTAGAGAACAAAAAAAGTAAACGACTTGAAATTCGGGTTACACGTATGAGAGGTTATGATCTGCATTTGGAAAATATTATCATCATTGCAACGTTGCCAGATCTACGAGTAACTTATGCTCACTATGTTATTTCAAATAGCACACTATGTATATTTTAATATTTTTGTATTCTGTGGAACATTTTGAAACTTTTTTATACATCATATGACATACCTATCTTGAGCCATTTCCAAAATAAAAATAATTTTTGGAAAAATTTGGCAACAAACATCTCCGAAATAAAAATTAATTTTTTCTCAACTATCACAGCTAGAGCCCTGACATTTTTGTTAGAGAATCATATGAGGTTAGTTGAACACAATAAATTATGAGAGTCAAGGTATCTCATACAGGATGTTCACAAAATAATGTTCTTTGGGTAGAACATAAAAATGAAATTCATGCATTAATTTCAAATGGAACACCCTATATTTTTCAGCAGCATTCAAAGGAAGAACAAATTCCTCAACTAAAAATATTTTATAATAAAATACCTATCTCCAGCGGTTCAAGACTTATGGGCAAAAAACTAGAAAAACTCAATTAGAACAAACATAACTTTTCATTCTAGGCCTGAGGGTTATCATGGTCTGAGGGGTAACACTCTTACCAAAAAGTGAATAATAATAATAATAATAACTTGGCATGCAATGCAAGCTGCTGTTTGCAAATATTGAGTGAAGCAAGCAACTGAATTTGAGATTTTCAAAAATAAAAGTCATGTCGTCCTTAACCAACATGTATGTGCCGATTCTGCGCCCTGCCTGAATACGGACATGTCTAGGACACAAACACCCATGTTTATGTCATAACAGAGGAGAATAGACCAACATATGTGCGGACATGTATTGAACATGTTAATCGCAGATTCGGAACGGCCTTTTGTTTCACTAAAATTAAAACGACAATCATTAGCATACATGTTGGTTAAGGACGACATGACTATCATTTTTGAAAATCTCAAATTCATTTGAAAGAATGCTCGCTTCGCCCAATATTTGAAAACAACAGCTTGCATTGCATACCTAGTTATTATTATTATTTCACGTTTTGTTTAGAGTCTGTATTTTTCTTGAATACCTGACATGTGCTAAGGTTAAAGGTGAGCAAACCGATGACATTTATTTGCGTTGCCATGATAACCCTCAGGCCTAGAATGAAAAGTTATGTTTGTTCTAATTGAGATTTTCTAGTTTTTTGCCCATAAGTCTTGAACCGCTGGAAATAGGTATTATATTATAAAATATTTTCAGTTGAGGAATTTGTTCTTCCTTTGAATGCTGCTGAAAAATATAGGGTGTCCCATTTGAAATTAATGCATAAATTTCACTTTTATGTTCTACCCAAAGAACATTATTTTGTGAACATCCTGTATGAGATACCTTGACTCTCATAATTTATTGTGTTCAACTAACCTCATATGATTCTCTAACAAAAATTTCAGGGCTCTAGCTGTGATAGTTGAGAAAAAATAAATTTTTATTCCGGAGATGTTTGTTGCCAAATTTTTCGAAAAATAATTTTTATTTTGGAAATAGCTCAAGATAGGTATGTCATATGGTCTATAAAAAAGTTTCAAAATGTTCCACAGAATACAAAAATATTAAAATATACATGGTGTGCCATTTGAAATTACATAGTGAGCATAAGTTACTCGTAGATCTGGCAACGTTGCAATGATGATAATATTTTCCAAGTGTAGATCATAACCTCTTATACATGTTGCCCGAATTTCATGTCCTTAACTTCTTTTGTTCTCCAGATACTTCTAATAGGCCATCGAATTTGGGGAACCCTATATATATATATATATATATATATATATATATATATATATATATATATATATATATATATATATATATATCAGACATGGAAATTTTTTCGAAAATCTTATGTCACATTATAATAAATTAGACACCCTACAAAAATAATTCACAAAACCCTGGTAAACCTTGTAGTATAAGCTCTAAATTTCTTCCAATTCCGAAAATTCATTAAAATGTACTATTACCGTAAACTACTCGTTCTAGATAAAAAATAAAATGAAATGGTATGTATTTTCGGGGTGGACCCGGCAGAAACTACTACTTGCACAAATCAATGCAAATAATAGTAAAAAGAAAGCCATAAAATTCTATAGCATAATTGATATACCAAACCTCGAGGACAAAATTTTCAACAGATATATTGGGTAAAATTAACCTTAAAACCATAAGCACTAAATAATAAACGTTAAGTTAAAAAGAAGTATATATCCACTGTAGTGAAGATGATGCATTTTACTTATGCCAAACAGAATTGAAATCATGATAAAAAACTTGGAAACCTCATATTATATAATAGAAATAGTGTTTGAATCTCCAGATGGATTCTCAGAGATTCTGTACAATGTACGTCGAATTTCACTGTTTAAATCTCCTTTTCTGATTAAAAGAGATTCTGCCTTAAATAACTGTATTCAGTTGTTACAGAATGAATTATTATGAATTTATTGTAGGTATTGTTTATAAAGTCCGTACAACTAAACTAATATAGAATATACTGTATGTATAAACTTTGACTGTTTGTCACGACCTGCCTTATGTTATGCTGAAATATTACTAATTCACTTGTGTTGTGGTAGTTTCGAGACACGTATTCACCCTCACTCGTCTCAATACTCTGTTATGGTCCTAAAGAAGCGCCATGTGTTTTCAAGTTCTGAGTATTGATGAGCACAAGTACCCTGAAAGCGATACGGTGAAATACGATCTAGGAAACACTGACACTTTGAATTCTCTAACAAATAGCAACAGACTTTCCAAATACTGCGTGAAATCACTTCGTAGATTTAAAATCTGCGAAATTATTATATGCAGGCAAAAAAGAAAAGAAATTGGATAGCCTCCCCGAAGGAATAGATATATCAGAACCATGCCATTGAAATTGTCCCATGCTTAACGAGCAGTTAATCTTCAATGTGTCAACCCTTGTATCGATAATAAGCAGACACAAAGATTTGTAATAGTTCTTGATCGAGCACTTTCAGGATTCCACAATTTGAATAACGTTAGGACAGGGCCGGAACTAGATTTCGTCCGTGCCGAGCATCCAAAATGCGCCCCCAAGTATATCTCTCTATTTATAACTAGAATTTATTTTCTCAACAATGATATTTCATATAAGTTGATAGAAACGGTATTACATAAAAACACAAACTTAAAAAACGAATGAGAAATAATGAAAAACAAACATAAGTTACCTATTCTAAAAACAACATTTAGTCTGATATATGTATAAAGATGGAACACTTAGCAAACAGAAAGTATAAAAACTGAAAAAACAGAAAATATATGAAATACATTCTTAACAGCAGGAAAAAAAATAAATTCATATTTTAGGAATCACTTAACTGAAACATAAAACTTTTAGTGAAGAGTCTTTCAGAGATATTCAATTTTAAAAATCTGAAATCTTGGACAACCTCTGATAAAGCATTGAATCTTCCACCTTGTTGCACTGATATTGAGTGAAGCAGTTTCTTTTTCAAAAACTGTTCTTAACCATAATGAAAGCCTCATTATCAGCTTTTTTCTCCAAAAATATTTTAGTTTTTAAATTCAATTGTGAGAGTTTTATTCAAAATATTGTACATTAGTATTCGCGCGAAAGGCATCGCGTCGAGATGCAATTCTAACGGATAGAATTATATTTTGAAAAATCACGCTTGAATAGCAACCGAATTGAAAAAAAAATTTATTTTATAAAAAAAAATTTTGAGTGGCAGCGCGTTGTAAAAAAAGAGTTGAAACCAAAAAAGGATTTCAAGTCCACATAATCTCATTGTACGTACCAAACTTCAACTCTCTAACTTAATCTGCAGAAGCTGTGGAGTTCGACAATTTTTCTAAAACCTCGAAAAAAGAAATATCTAAGTATAAATGGTGGCGGTTGAAAAAATTTGATCAAATTTTCATAGCTTCGTACTGGTACCAAATTTCAGCTCATTTGACTCGATGGGAGCCGTTGGAGATGCCAATATGTAACGGGAAGATATACATATATATATATATATATATATATATATATCTAATATATAAAATTCTCGTGTCACAATATTCGTTCCCATACTCCTTCAAAACGGCTTGACCGATTCTCATGAAATTTTGTGAGCATATTGAGTAGGTCTGCGAATCGGCCAACATTTATTTTTCATCCCCCTAAATGTTGAGGGTAGTCCACCCCTAAATTTTTTATTTTAGTTTTCAGACAAAATTTTTTGTTTTTATTTTTTTATGATACAGCATACAAAAATACATACAATTCTAAATTTTCACCCTTCTACGATCAACCCTTATTTTTTATTTGTTAAACTCCTTCGAAATGACTCGACCGATTCTCATGAAATTTTGTGTGCATATCGGTTAGGTCTGAGAATCCGACAAAATCTATTTTTCATCCCTCTAAATGTTACGGGTAGTCCACCACTTAATTTTTTTCTTTATTTTTCTGACAACATTTTCTGTTCTATTTTTTTATGATACAACATTCAAAAATATATACAACCCTAAATTTTCACCCCTCTACGATCAACCCCAATTTACATAGATTAAAATAATTTATATGGCAGAACAACGTTTGCCGGGTCAGATAGATAGATAGATAGATATGTAGATAGATAGATAGATAGATAGATAGATAGATAGATAGAAACTATCTAGATAGATAGATAGAGATACATTAGCAGATAGATGAATATATAGAAAGACAGATAGATAAAAATAATTTTTATGGCAGGACAACGTTTGCCGGGTTAGATAGATATGTAGATAGATAGATAGAAAGACAGATAACTATCTAGATAGATAGTTAGATAGGTAAATATACATCGGCAGATAGATGAATAGATAGATAGATAAAAATAATTTATATGGCAGAACAACGTTTGCCGGGTCAGCTAGTATATATATATATATATATATATATATATATATATATATATATATATATATATATATATATATATATATATATATATATATTTATCATGAACATTTCTTCAAACGAGAATAGACTTTACTTTTTATTATTTTATTTTATTATTGTTATTGAATTAAAACTAATCTGCTATGTTTCTAAATGTTTTCTTAGACCCTGGTGCCAGTAATTTATATTTATTGTTCAAGGATCAGCAAATAAAGAAATAACATACAAGATATTTCAAAACTAGCAAACTTAGAACTATAAAATACTCATTTTAATCCTCATTTAATCGTATTAACAAACGTAAAGCGGTTTTAAAGAAATTATAAGAACGTTCTACTCCCTCTATTATTCGGAGCAGGAATAAAAGAATATTTTGTGAGACTCCATAATTAGAAATGCTCAGACACTCACTAACAAATAAAAAAAATCAATAGGATAAAGTCAAATACTAGGCCTGAACCATTACCGGCGTATAATCATCTCAATGTTGGTTTGGATAGCTTTTGGTCAATTATTAAAGTGACAGACTCATTTTATTGGAATGAGCAATAAAAACGAAAAGCTTGACGTTTACTTTTATTTTATGCCTTGTACAGAAAATTTATCGTTAAAATAAATATTTCGAGGGTATTACCGAAAACAGTAGTGTCAAGAATCAGGGTGACATACTTAAATTTTCTATTTCTAAGGAACAAAATTTATCAAATGATGACACACTATTTTACTTATAATTTTTATATACATTTTGCAAAAAAATTTATGATATAATTAAAAAACAATTGGGTGTGTTTCATACTGTCAGACTGACGGTATATTATTTACATAATATCAAAAAAATGACACAGTATGTTTTTTTACTTATTTCAGATGGCAACCCCTTTGTCACGGTCTCCGCTTGGACCATTCAATATTTAATAGTACCTATATTATTCAACGAGCACAAAATAATTGCTATTTTTCACGAGGGTGAAGTTTGCGACACTCACCTGCGGCTCGTGTCGCAATTCACCCGAGTGAAAAATTGTAATTTTGTAAGAGTAGAATACTATACTTTGTCCACGACTTCCTCGAAAAAGTTAGTAATAATCTGCATTTTCAAGAATAAAAATAGTTATCAAAAGCGTTGACATAACATTTTCTGTGTTCACTGAAAACTGCATACTGACGTAAACGTCAACTATTTCACTTGACATCGATTCCATTCCTTTCTTTCACTTTAATGAAAATGAAATAGAAAATTTTGCATTTATTTATTTATATTAATATTAACAGAACAATTATTGAAAATAAACGAAGGCATTGAATTTATAGTTATCTTAGTTACATAAAACCTAAAAATCTAATAACAATACTATCCTAACAATGTGAATGATAGTCTCAAGTTTGACATACGTTTTGAGTGTGACGTCATGCAGTGTATAATACACCATTATTCACTAGTGATTAATAGGCATAATTGTACTTCAGAAAGCGCACGCACAATGAATAGTACAGTCGTGGACAAACAATTTTTACGGGTACTGAGCATTGACATACATTAGCATCATTCAAAATTCTTTTCTATGTGTAATTTGAATATTTATACGATGCTGCCTTGGTGTAAAATACAAATTAATTTTCGGAAGACAATAAAAATTTTTTAATAACCCGCTACCAACTTCTAGTAATTATAAATCGAAATATTCAATCGAAACTACCTCATAATTTATTGACAAATTAAAAAATCTTAAAATAGCTAATAAAGCGAAATTAATCTCCATTGATATTATCAACATACTTCCTTCTATACTAATAATCGAAACAAAAATAAAACTGCTAATATTTGAAAAACTCAAACGAAATGTTAAGTTGGAGCTTCTCGAAATAAAACAAAATATCACAAACAATAAACTTGTATTTCTAAATATGTTATTTAAAATTGAATAAAAATTTTTTTGGGCAACTAGATGTGTTGAGGTGCACGTCGTTGTTGACAACCTCGTGCTGCACGCCAAGTAATATTGTGCAGCTAGTGAGTTGATAGAAATGGACACAGTGTCGAGGTTTGAAAAAATGTTCGTATTTTCAAACTATTCATATATTTACACATATTTACAAATTCGAGATAAGAATGTATCTGTATATACATTAAATTAATTTCGATGATATCGTTCATTGGAAAAACTGTTTTGTACTGACTTATGCTTCTTTATCTTAATAAGCTTAGTACCTGGTCTGAAAAATGAGGGATTTGCATTCGAACCTTTCACGTCACTGATTGACGAATACTGAGGGGGATCGATAATACTGGAAATAGTAGTACTTTCTGCATATTGGAAAATCCTGGTTTGCCGTTGCCTTTGTCGGTCTCCAACACTGGTCTGTTTTCTGAGAAAGGCTCTACGGAACGTGCTAGTTATGGGATTTCTGGCATTGTCCTCTGGTTTACAATCCGTAATAAATATGATGTTACAATGAATACTCTTAACATAAACATAAAACAATAAAATATGAAATAGAACGGCATTGATTGTGGACTAATACTCCGACAGAAATTTTTATAATGGGAAAATAGAAAATACAAAAACATAAATATAAAGAATATAAATTAAATCTCCCTTGCGACGCAACAAGATGGCTTATTTATGGTAGCACCTTTGTTTTCCATTCGAAGTGAAATTTGTATGATTAATGTGAAATCTGAACTTTCACATTTGAATATTGCATCGATCAAATGCAATATTTTACATTAGTATTGAAAGTCACTTCTGATGTTGTAAAGAATTGTGACAATGCGAGAATCCGTTGAATTTTTTGAAATCCGAAACGAACTTTTAGTTTAATGAAATCCGTAACGAAACTTTCCTAATATACGTTATGTTTGGTAAAGTCTGTCCAGCGACCGTTGGCGTGTACGTCACCAATTGTATATGACGTCGATCGTGAACACGGTTGCCAGACGTAATAAATAATCTTAAATCTAAATAGCTAACTCAATTTTCAACAAAATGAGATATCTTGCATGTTTGACATGGCGAGGATTTTTAGCGGTAAATTCAAATTGACCATTATTCCCTACCAGAAGTGTCTATCTATATGGAATCCATATTCATCGATCGATAAATCAAACTTAATTACAATATCTTTTAGGTTACTCGGCGACTGTCAAACGTGAAATGCCGATTACCGGCGCGTTGGTCGAGAGGGTCCGACAACATTGCAAATTTTTCAATTAAATGACAACTTAACAAACATTCAACTTATTTTCATTACTCGGAATGTTAGTTTTTCTTGAGAGATACATACGATTTGATATGTTAAGAACAGAATATTTATCGAAATGGATGATCCGGTCACTATCACCATATAACTACTTTTTCAGAAAATTACTTACGACAGATATGAATTCTGACCATTGTGAATTTTGTTTATTTGGGCAGGCAGCCTTGCGTCGTTATTTGCGCATGACTGTGACGTACACGCCAACTTAGACTGGACAGACTATATTTGAAGGTAGCCTATTTTTTTAAAAACTGATGAAGTCTATCAAGAAATATTTCTGCAGCATAATTCAACGTATATATACTCATGAAATGAAATGCTGTGCTGTGTGCACTTGTTTTCATTAGTATTATAGGGAATGGCTATAGACTGTTAAGTCATAATCAATACGTAATCGTGAGGTGTACTGGGTGTCCCATTTTTGTACTTTTACGGGGTACCTATCTCTGTTATTTTTGAAGATAGAGGGTTGCGGTTTTCGCGACAAAGTGGTACTTTTTCGTAAAACTGCAGATGCCGTTAACAACATTTATATAGCACTCTTAGTTTTTTAGATACAGGGCATTTTTGAAAATGTTGCATTTTGTGACCCCCCCTCGTATCTCCGTTATCCTTCAACTCATAAAAAAAAAAAAATATTATTCTTATAGATTTTTTTTAGTAGAATGCATGAAGTGGTGTAGATAATTTTTGTTGCATATTCAGTATTTTTGAGTTATAAAGCAAACTTATGTTTTTTTAAATATAACACCCTGTATATTTATAGACTATAAAATTTGTCTTTTTTCACCTTTTCAAAAATGCATAATAGTATGCACTTTTTCTCAGAAACACGCAAATAAAAGACAACTTTCTCAAATTAAATGCATGATATTTTAGTAGGCCGTGTATATTGTTCACAAGAAATAAAATAAAATCTCATCAGATTTTGAATAGGCTTTTGGTTCATAAAGCTATTTATTTTCGTTCTTTTGGTATTATTATTCAATTGATATTTATCGATGTCTTCGAATAATGCAGCGTATAAAAATTATTTCCTTAGGTGAGTAAGCTATTATGGCTATGAAAATCTTTATGTACTATCATTTTAATTTTTTTTCTTGTTAGATATCCATATCCTGAAAGAAGACAACCATTTCTTGAAATATATAAAAACAAATTTAGTCATTTATTTGCGCATCTCTGAGAGAAAGTTTACACTCTCATCCATTTTAGAAAAAGTAAAAAAAGACCAATTTTATAGTTTATAAATATACAGGGTGCTCCTTTTAAAAAAACATAAGTTTGCTTTATAACTCAAAAATAGTCAATATGTAACGAAAATTATCTGCACCACTGCATTCTACGGAAAAAAAATATATAAGAATGTTATTTTACCTTTTCGATAAATTAAAGGATAACGGCGATACGACGGTGATCCCAAAATGCATCATTTTAAAAATGCCCTGTATCTTAAAAACTAAAAGGGCTATCAAGATTTGGCTAACAGCATCTCTAGTTTTACGAAAAAGTAACACAGTGTCGCGAAAACCGCAACCCTCTTGAAAAATAACGGAGATTCCCAGCAAAAGTACCCAAAATGGTACACCCAGGAGACAAACAAACATCTTATATTCATCTAGGCTTGTAAAAATTACCGAAATACTGGTTAAAAATTTATCACCACAAGGATTCTTCAATATTATATTCATAATTCGACAGAAGTTACGGTTCAAGCGTATCGGAAGCTTAAAATAAAATGATAGGATTGACAGGTGATTGAAAATTCCTTTGCTACAGTTCTTACAAAATTCTTTTGCTACAGTTCTTACAAAATTCTTTTGAACAAATTACAAATTTCCTTTTCGAGTATTTACCTATACTTCGTAATCGGATAGGTACACCGAGACTCTTAATTTTATGTGGACCTAAGAATATTTGATATTTTTTCAATTGGAATAGGCTTTCAATGAATTTCTCAATACATACTGTAAATAACATTTTCCAGATGTAATTTCAGTCGTATTTTTCCGGAAAATAATAGACAATAATTGTACTGTATCGAATTCAATCAGTACCTATACATACTCAGCCAAATCGACTGAAATTTTGATACTGATGTGTTTATTTATGAACATCAAACCTATCATGATTAGAGCCAATTTTATAATTAAAAAAATATGTTACAATAATCTATAAGCATGATTTTTGAGGATAGATATATTGCAATTCGATAATTGTTTCAAACGGCAACGCTGGACGACGAAGGGCCTTGTGTTAAAAAAGGTTTCGCCTCTTCATGTGCTCAGCTCAACCCCTACTCCGAAGTCTCATACCTAATAAAAGTAGCGTATTTCCATATCTTAAGTCATTCGAAAATTTACCCTCAAATAGTAAACAGTGTAATTCAGTCCTTATAAGACTTTATAACTCTGTTACGTGTTACGTTACTGAGACTTAAATTCGAGTAATACTATATATTTTTTTTGTGTTGTTTTGTGTTGTTTAGTGAAGAAAAATATGGAAAGAACAAAGTTGATTGTTCAATTAGCACTACAAAATCGAGAAGGTAAGTGATCATAATTTTTACTAGATCAATGTCTGAAATGTACAGCATCTCTTTTATAAAATTAACAATTTGTTATAAAAAATTTTTATAAACCGTTATATTTTTTTCTAAAGCTGAAAAAATTACAAAAACAGCTATACATATGAAAGTACTAAAAAAATAATTTTATAATACCTCCAAATATTACACGACAGCGAATTGTACCGCCTTTACGATTTGTCAAGTAACAAATTGATATAACTTATAAATTATCAGAGATAAAATAAAGGACATTCAGCTAGTTTTCATAAAGGATTAATTAAACTCTTGAATCACCTAAAGACCAAGTTCGTAATTATTGTTTATCAGCTACTATATCTATTTGTTTATAAATATTTGAGATTTTTTTGACTTTTTCGCATCTTTTATGACTTACAACTGATTAAATAACTAAAATAGAGCTATTTTAAATAATTTTGTTCAATAATAAAATATCTACCAATTAAACTGTACATCCTATCCGTATCTCATATAGATTAAACTATATATGTGTCTTCATTAATATTTATCTAACTCGTTTTCTTTCATACATGATTTTTGATTACTGTATTACATTACTTACCTTTATTTTGAATGTTTTGAATTTCATACATTCTATTAAGTTATTGCAGATTCTAACTCAAAGTTCTTCTATTATTTATTTTGAAAAAATAGCTTTTCCGATCAAATTATTGTGTTTTTTTCGAATTTTTCAATGTTTTTTCGCCTATATCTTCCAAAAATTTATATAAGGATTAACTATACTATTAAATATCCTAAAGACCAATAAGTTTGTGAGTATTGTTTATCAGCTATTATATCTATTCGTTCATATTTTCTTGACATTAAGATACAAAAGTTTGGAAGATATAGGCGAAAAAACATTGAAAAATTCGAAAAAAAACATCATTATTTGATCGGAAAAGCTATTTTTAAAAATTAAATACCTAATAGAAGAACCTTGAGTTAGAAACTGCAATAACTTGATAGAATGTATGAAATTAAAAAAATAAGTAAGTAATGTAATGAAGAAATCAAAAATCATGTATGAAAGAAAACGAGTTACATAAATATTAATGAAGACACATATATAATTTAATCTATATGAGATACGAATAGGATGTACAGTTTGATTGATAGATATTTTATCATTGAACAAAATTTTTCTAGGATTCATAGCTGTATTTTCATTATTTCAAAAGTTATAATAACTTCATAAGTTCATAAAAGATACGAAAAAGTCAAGAAAATCCCAAATTTTTTATAAGTTATATCAATTTGACAGATCGAATGGGCGGTGCAATTCGGTGTCGTGTAATATTTAGTTTTAGAAAAAAATATAACGGTTTATAGAATTTGTTCATAACAAATTGTTAATTTTATAACAATTAAACTAATTATAAAAAAAAAATTTTCTCTGTTAACCTATAAAGAGATGCTAATTATGATTTTGAAAGAGAAAATCGTTTCTTCACTAATTATTTGAATCGAAATTTGAAAAAAACGATTATAAACAATCTATTCATGAAAATTTAAAAAAAAAGAACATTATTTGGCCAATACAATAAAACAGTGAAAAAAATTTTCAAAAAATATTAAACTTGTCTATTTGTTTATAAACAATATATTAACAAATTATTTTTGAAAATTTTTTCGAAAGTCATTGGATGGTATTATTAGATACAAAAACAGCAATAACATATTATCAGTTGAAAAAAAAATTATTTTAACTTTTCATTTTAAACAAAATAATAAACTTTGAGAAATTTTATCGCATAATCTTGGTGAGTATATATATATATATATATATATATATATATATATATATATATATATATATATATATAACAAGGTCTCCACGAAGCCAACAATTTTTAGGTTAATTATTCAAAAGTTAATTATAGAAAAAAATTGTTAATAAAAAGTAGTATAACTTTTTGAAAAATTGACTTACAAATTTTTTTCCAACTGGGATTTCTTCGTTCAATGTCTGAATGATATCATAAGTTATTCAAGTTTTTAAATTAATATTTGTTAATATAACAGAATTATTTTAATATAAATAATAGAGGTAGATTTCCAGGAGTTATTAACGAAAAAAATGCCATCTTTTGTCCATCTTAATTTGTTAATAACAATTGCAATTGTTTATGTGCTAATCAATCCTCGAGATAAATTTTTCTAGACGTCATCCCAAATCGAATGAGCTTTCGCACATATTTTTAGGAGCTTTACCAAGAAATTACACGTTTTTGAACTTGTTGACTAGCCTAATATTATGAAGATGTTTTTACGTTAATGTAGAGAGATTTTCTTTAAAGTTCCAGCTTTGAAATAATATATCCTCGAAATCTAGATATTAATATGTTCTTGTCAAGTTTGGCACATCATTTCAGTGACTTCACAGTAGATACCTGTAAATATATATCTACTTTGGATAAAATTATGTACGGTTAATGGTTATTGATACATATAGGTCAAGTTTGATAAATTCTTTTACTGATTTTACAGTAGGTACTTAAAACTAAAAATTTCTGTTACTGTCTCTGATTTGTTTTAAGGATATAGAGATAATTTTTTCAAAAGTATAACCGACGGAGTAGATCTCTCCAATTCCTACCCTATCGAATGTAATTTTTTCCAATCAGATAACATTTGAATAGCATATTTTTAGCGTATCTTGTCTGGTCAATAAATTCGAATTGATATTAATTTTTGATAAAGTTAATAAAAATATGAGCAATATTTCATTGCATTCAGAATGATGTATAGAAAAGTGGTTTGAAAATTTGGATGATTTTACAGCAAATAAATAATTGCAATTGTTTATAACAAAGTGAGATAAAAGAAAAGGTAATTAGTTTTACTTTCAAAACTATTGATAATTGAGAAATTTGAAGAAACTTCTTAATCAGCACGAAATTTCGAATAACTCCATCTCCATTATTAACAATTTTAATTCAACACAGAAAATAAGGCTTCGTTCGGCCGTTACGGCATGGGCCTTGAAGACAGTATAGCAGATAATTTTTTTGATAGGAATAAATATCAATTTGAAAAGATATGATGATATCTGGACACTTTTCATAAATTCCAAAATAAAAAATTGAATAAATGACCTATATATTTTTTGCATCTTGAAATATTTTTATATATACCTATAATATATATAAGTACTTATACTTAACAAGATCAGGTGATGAAAATTTAGAAAAGTTTTTTATTTTGCTTATTTCAATTCTTTTACAAATGCTTTGTTATTGCTGTTTCCACATCTCTCAATGGCATTAATTACGCCGGAAAATATTTTTTTACTTCATTCGGATATTAGTTTTTTATGAACAAATAGACAAGTTTAATATTGAAAGAAAATTTTTCTACCATTTTGTTAGTAATTCAAATATTTAGGTTAACATTGTTTTGAATAATTAGTTAAGAAATTATGCTAATTATCGAGATATGTTAAAAAATTTCTTTTTATCTATAACTTCATGATTATTAAGTTGAAAATTACATATTCCGATTACCATTATATTTTTTTCTAAAACTAATAAGAATTACAAAAATAGCCTATGTAACAAAATACAGAAAAATGTTTTTTATTACACATTCCGATATTTTATGATACTGTAGTGAATTACTTCTGAACTATTAATGCAATTAATATACATATATACAAATATATATGTATATATATATATATATATATATATATATATATATATATATATATATATATATACGGATTAAAAGTTCATAGCGCCGTAGGCAAGCATCTACATGGGCGCGCCCCTATATTAAAAATAACTCGTATTATAGTTTCACCTAAACCGATGTACCGCCCCTTAGGAAAACGCGGTGAGATGGGGGCCAAGGAAAAAATAGCATGAGTTTACATGATATCAATATTGTCGGACAGATCTTACGATTTCAGTTTACAATATTTTAAAGCTTTAAGGTACGACTGGCATGTAAACCCAAAAATTATGAAATTCCCTATGTAATAATATCTAACTTTAATTATACCATGAAGCGGTTCTTGCCAGTTTTGTGATCCCACAGACAGCTCCAAAACAAAACTGTCGAATGGGTCGAATTTATTCTCAAAAAAACTTTAATATGTTTTATAATGCATGTCTGTTTACTGATTGGCGTGGTCTATTTGAAGATACCGACTCTAAATTTTTAGACTTCATTAATAAGATGATTAAGTGTTTTGATACAGCATTTCCCCTTCGCAAAATAAGAACTAAGCGTCACAAATCTTGGACAACTAAGGGAACTCGAATTTCATCTAAAAATATGAGATCGCTAATGTATATTAAAAAATTCATAGATAACCCCTCTATATTGAATTACATCAACAACTATAGGGCATTATACCGCAAAATCATTAAATCGGCTAAGCACAACTTCTACAATGTTCGCATCTCACAAGCTTCGAACTCTTCCAGAGAAACATGGTCTATAATAAATGACTTAAGAGATAAAACCCGTTCCTCATGCTATGTTGATCCCAGCCCTGATGAACTGAATAATTACTTCGTGAATGTATGTAAGAATATCAATTCAAATATAGTTCCGAGTTGTGATGCTCTCTCCTTCCTGCTACCATCTAAAAAGATTATGGACAGTTTCTTCCTGAGACCAGTTGACACACATGAACTGATGCAAACCATAAGCGATATACAAAATAAAGATTCATGTGGAAATGATGGCTTATCCATCAAATTATTTTTAAACATACCTGATACAGCCATCAACATTTTAGTCTCGTTGATTAATGAATCTTTTGAAGTTGGTCTCTTTCCCAATTGAAAACAGCCATTATTATCCCACTCCATAAGGGTGGAGAAAAAACTAAAACTTGCAACTATAGACCTATTGCTTTATTGCCTGCCTTATCGAAGATAGTTGAAAGGCTCATGAAATGCCGTCTCTTACCCTTCCTCCTCAAACATAATATTCTTACAGCACAACAGTATGGCTTCTTACCCACAAAATGCACTAATGACGCAATGTTTTCGGGTTTTAATGAAGTATATACATCACTCAATGACAAACTGTTCACAACTTCAGTTTTTTGTGACTTCGCAAAGGCCTTTGATTGTGTTAACCATGCAATTTTAGTACGAAAACTTCAGTTTTATGGCATACGTGGGTCTCCTTTAGAATGGTTTAAATCTTACCTAACTAACAGGCAACAAACAGTACGAGCAAATGGTAAGAATTCAATAAATCTACCAATAGACAGTGGGGTACCTCAGGGCTCGGTTTTAGGACCAATTCTCTTTCTTCTTTTCATCAACGATATTGTGAACTTGAAAATAAGTGGTAGAATTACTTTGTTTGCTGATGACACCAGTGTAACTTGGAGTAACTCTGATATACAAGCCTTACAGTCAATCATAAGTAATGAGTTGATGGCTATTAAGACCTGGTCTGATTCAAATGGACTTTGTTTCAACACAGATAAAACTGTAGTAATGTCTTACAGAGGAACCCTACAACCTATTACCCTAAACAATAAAACAATTCAAACAGTGAACTCAGCGAAGTTTTTAGGTCTTTATATTGATGAGTCGCTCAAATGGTGTACTCATATAGACATATTAGCAAAAAAATTATCTTCTGCATGTTTCGCCATTAAAACGGTTTCTAGAGAGCTTTCAATTTCTGCTGCGTTGTCGACATAATTTTCTTTATTCGAATCACACCTTCGTTATGGTTTGCCATATTGGGGTTCATGCAGCCTCTTCCACTTTGAGTCTGTTTTCAGATTGCAAAAGAGAGCAGTTCGTTATATGTTCGATCTGAGCAGAAGGACACATTGCGAATTCTACTTTAAAAAATTCAAAATTCTAACCCTTCCTTCACTATTCATATTTGAATCCGCATGTTTGGTTCGCAAACACATTCATAACTTTTCAGAAAGACCAAATCATAGATATCCCACAAGAAATTCAGATACTGATACAGATATTTATTTAATAACGCCCACCTCCGTCTTAGCAAAAAACTCCTTTACCTACAATGCCGGAAAGTTATACAATCATCTACCATTGGAGCTAAAATCCTTGAGTACGTACAAAAAGTTCCGAAGTTCGACTAAGGCTTTTCTTTTGGAGAGACCATTTTACTCAGTAGCAGAATTTTATTCTGTAACTGAATTTCACAATGTATCATAGACCCTTGAGATCCACATTTAGTAGCAACATATATTAATGTTTTGGTTTTTTTTTTATAATACAATATGTAATATACAAAATTTTATATCTGTATGATAAGTTTAGTTGACAAATATGTTGATTCTTAACATATGTTTATACATAATTGACTGATAAATGTTTTTCTATTTTGTTCTTCTATTCAATAGATTCTTGTTTTGTTTAACGATTGAAAGTGTGTTTTGTTTGATTAGTTATCATTGTTAAATTTTATTTTTAATTTTTTATAGGTATGTGCTTTGTCGACAAAATTTTGTAATTTTATAGGACAATAAAGCTGTTTCTCTCTCTCTATATTATAGTTACTTAATTCGAACTCGATAGTATATATAGTGGCCTAGGTATCTGCCGTAAGCGTGGAAGATCCCGGATTTCTTTCTCGGTCGGTCAAATTTGGGAAACGAACGTCGTCGTGAATTGTCTGGCGCTTTTATTAATTTTAAGAATTTATTAATACTTAGTAAATAAAAAAATCAAGTTACAAATTATTTAGTTAAACACGGATACAGACTTGAATTTTCAACACGAAATGAATTTTTAAGTATACTTAAAGTTAACTTAAAGGCACTCTGGTAACTTGAAGTTAGATATAATTGGAAATAATTGAATTATTTGCAGAAATTATATCGCAGTGGATACATTTCCACACAACACTTTTGTAAATCTTCGGAATACATTGTTACTAACGTACTTGCTCTATTTTGAACTTCTTCAGTGCTCAAATTGGTCATGTTGTTTAGAAATTAAAATTTACTGTAAAAATTACTGTATGATTATCGTCTCTTTTGAAGTTCAACCACAAGTCTGTCTATAATTACTAAAAACACTGTCACTCCGAATGTGTCCCGACAAGATAGTGAAGAGGTAATATCTTCGGCAGATTCATCTGCTGTGAGCTTTTTCTTCCGAATCCTCTCTTTATCCTTTTCATATTCTTTGGCTAGTGAGAGTTTCAAGGCTTGCTGCTCATAGTTATTGAAATTTTCCCTTTCTGCAGAAATTATGTGAAGTAGAACAAAATTGTTTGTAGGCGTAAGTTTTAGTCAGTACCAGAGCTGTGCCAAAGCATTGTGCTTTGTGCTCGTGAAAGCACTCGGAGCCCTTTTGTGCTTCCGAGCACTGTGCTTCCGAGCCCTTTTCAAAAGCAGTGCTTAGTGATTAGTAATTGAAGTCCTTCAACAAGAGGCTTTGTGCTTAGTAATCCCAACAGTGCTCCCGAGCACTGAAGTGCTCCCAAGCACTTCTGCGGATTACTAAACACTAAGCCCTGAGCCAAACTTGTCGTAACACGAATATGCGTATGCGGCGGCGCTATGATCGTGTGTTGATATAATTTCAGTGATAAACATATCACGTTAGTGTCAAGTCAATAAAAAAATTATTTATAAAATACAACGCCCCCCGTCCATCAAGTGCTCCTGTTGAAAGACTGTTTTCATTTGCGTCTATAGTAAATGCACCAAGACGTCATGCTCTGAGTGACAGGAACTTCGAAAACTTAGTTTTATTAAAAGCTAATGGGGATGTTTGAATTTTTTTCATTTTGATGAGTTGTACACCATTACTTATATGTTACTTGTATGTAGTCAATACATTGAATGAAAATTTTGGATTCTATTATGGGCATGGAACTCAAATATCTAAATCGCATAGTTTTTTCAGTACCTATATTCTGATGAAATATGAATAATAAGCATGGGATTTCTAATATGAAATAATGAATCTTTCAATACTCTGTGCTTTCCATAAGGGTTTCTCCTATTTGATATATTAATCATCACTTAGGTGATTAAATACTAATACTAAGATTCTACAAAGGTCCTTTTTTATCCTATTTTCAATACAATCTGTGTCATTTAGCTAATATCAATGTTCGTAGGTCACAGATTACAGAAGCATATCTTGTTTCTGTATTATTTAAATTTAAATGTATCTATGATCTTTATGAAATTGATCAAAAATGGCGTGTGAGAATGCCTATGCTTATAGTTATTTATGTATCAAGGGAGTTAAAAGGATGTTAACTACAGAGGGCAACAGATTTCAATCCCGAGGGACGTAAGTCCACCTCCGTACAATGCAGGCGCGGATCCAGGCCTAACTTTTGGAGGGGGAACTTTTATATATTCAAAAGCCACAAGGTACTGGTATTTTGGGAAATGGTAAATCGAGTAGCTCCCAGTCAAAACAATTAGGTGAGGCCCAGGCTATTTGGGGGGGGGGGGCGTTCCCCCAGTTCCCCCCCTCTGGATCCGCGCCTGGTACAATGTACGATTTTTCTGAGAATTTAGTGGAATTCCAATATTCAATTGGATCTTTCCCTGAACCTCGTCAATAATCTCATACTCATATGCCAGCTTACAATTTCTTTACCGATTAAAATAACCTCAATTTCAACAATTCCTAAGAAAGTACTTAGGGCTTAGTGCTCGAAATGTCAAATTACTTTCACAAAATGCTTAGTAATCGTAAGCCTTTTGTAAAAATAAGTGCTTAGTGCTCGAGACCGGAAGCCTTTTTTTTTCAAGTGCTTAGTGCTTAGTGCTCGAAGCACTATTCTTCAGTGCTCGTCACAGCTCTGGTCAGTACCATCCATTAAATTTATCTTTTGTTATAAATTCAAGCAAATTGAGTTTGTAAGAAAAAGTAATAGTTTTTATCGTCTGAGTAGGTGGCTTAATTACTGGCGCAATAAATTTTATGCTAGGTATATTGTATATTCCGCCCGCGCGCCCCTTTGTACCCTCGCTCCTCTAGGCATATGCCTAGTTTGCCTTGAGGATAATCCGCCTCTGTATATATATATATATATATATATATATATATATATATATATATATATATATATATATTTAAATTTACATTATAATCGTATTTTAATTAATATTCACTAAACTCCTGTTCCGTTATAATATATGATATTTCCGTTTCTTATATCATTCATAATTTCACCATCTATTGATTAGAGCAAGTAAAAGTATATTTTAGGTACCGGTATTGTTGATTTCAAAAGAAATAGTCTATTTATTATTGTATCCCAGTTAAATTATTTTCTCTTGAATGGTGATTATTGAATAGTCGGTACGTGACGAAGGGCACCCGAACCTTATGGACAAAACTGCTTGCAATGGAAAGCAGAAAATTTTGGATTGTCGGTTTATAAGTGTAGTTACTTCATTTATATAAAATAATGGCTTCTTTCTATCACTTCCGGCTATACTAGAGAAGACCTGGAACTTTCTTATTTGAAATAGAACCAGCAGTTTTCTATTGCATAATTAAGCAAATTCTAACTATACGGCGATCTGAAAAACAATATTTTGTAGTAATTGGGTTTTTGAAAACAAAATAATCAATTTCTTTCATATATTTCAAATCTTCATCATAAATTATACTAATAGTCGATGGGAAAAAGTATTAAATTTTTTTTTTCAATTATTCATAAACAATTCAGAATTCATAAACAATTCAAAATTCATAAAATTGACCTGACTACAAATGCCACGATTGGTGGCCTTGTTTGTGACGTCATAATTTTAAAGAAGCACTGTATCAGCTGAGTACTATGGGTAGCATTTAACATAGTGATGTCACAGGCGCTCCAGTTTGTTCGGGAACTGTCGCCGTGTTTGCGGTAAAAAAAAGGAAACACACGTGTTTCATTCCTCCCTGAAGTATGTGTCAGGGAGGCGGGCAGCTTGAGTTTGGGATTAACTCCTTCAGCCAGATCAGAGGATACACTTGTATGTACAAGTGCATTAAGGATAGGTGAGACGGGATATTATGGAACATAGGACGGGATATATGGAACATAGTGTGGGTAGGGTTCAGAGGATTAATACTGGCCCAGCATTCGCCTTGGAAGTTTGCAAGGCGAATGCTGTACACTATATATAACTATATATACTCTGTCCAGCGAGACTTGACGTTCACGTCAACAATTGTCTATGACGTCAATCGGGAACAGTGTTGCCAGACGTAATAAATAATCTTAAATCTAATAAGCTGACTCAATTTTCAACAAGAATGAGATATAGAGCTTATTTCGGCGACTGTCAAACGTGAAAGTATGTCGAGAGGGTCCGACAACATTGCAAATTTTGAAACAGAATGACAACTTCACATTCAATTCAACTTATTTTCATTACTAGAAATGTTAGTTTTTCTTGAGGGATTATTTTATGGTCAGAATATTTTTCGAAATGAATGATCCGGTCACTATCACTGTATAACTATCCTTTCAAAAAATAACATACGACAAATATGAATTTTGACAAATTCGTATTTTATTTATTTGGGTAGGTAGCATTGCGTCATTATTTGCGCATGTCTGTGACGTGAACGTCAAGTCTCGCTGGACAGACTATATATAATATACACTGAGGAAGGAATAGTATATTGTTTCATTAGGAGTAAAAGTGATACTTTTTGTGGCGAGACTAAATGTTTGTCGGCTGAATGTAGTGAGGCCGACAATTTTCGTCGAGCCACAAAAAGTGCTTTCCTCCGAATAAAACATGCGATTTTTTCCGCAAACGGTGTTCAAACGATATAATTAAGATAATATTTAAAAAAAGGATTAGATGTAAAAAAACATCAAACTAGATTGCTTTGCTTACTGGTTTTGTAGGTGTCAAGGCAACACAAATTTAACAATTCGACAAAATAATTGTCAGAAACATTCAAAGTCACTTATCTACGCATTTTTTGGATTGATTGGGCCGATACTTGGTGTAAATTAATAAACATATTAAAACAATGGTTAAAAATAACAATTTACACTTTTATTATTAGAAATAACGCATGACGCACGTTTCGGTGGAACTTCACCTTCTTCAGTTTGCCATTAGCATCTGAAGAAGGTGAAGTTCCACCGAAACGTGCGTCATGCGTTATTTCTTATAATAGTGTAAATTGTTATTCTTAACCATTGTTTTAATATGTTTATCTACGCATTATAGGACTGTGCGTTTTTGATAAGTACCCGAGTATTAAGAAATAACTAGTTATAGTAAAATATATAAGATTTTTCTGACACATTACATTATGTCGGATTCGGAACCCAACTGTACGCCGCCCGACGTTCTTGAAATTGCCGTACAAAAAAGTACACTTTTTTGTACGCTCACGGCCGGACAAAAAAGTAAAAACAGAAGGACGTCTGTGAAATCAAACTTGAACATTGAGAACTGAGGTTAAAAAAGTGGTCATTTTTTGACGTTTGCGGAAGAAATATATTTGAACTCTCATTGTTTATATGAAAAACAGGATTATTAAATTATTTCAAATTGTATTAAGGTGTTTGTTAAAAAGGTTTTCTGAATTTTTCAAATAGGTGAAATTCATTTCATCAAAATATATTGCCAATGGATCGTTATGTCTTTGCTGATTTAATATAATTTCTGTTACTTTGATATTCGGTATATTAACTAACTTTATTTTAATGTTTGCGTAGAATAATTCCATTGAGTTTAAGTTAACCACTACCGCAATAAATTTATTCGTTGCAATTTTTTTAATTTTAAGTTTAAAACGTCTTAAATACTCAAGACTGACTTACACTGGTTCTAATGTTGAAAACTTGAATAATTACATTTCAAATGGAATATTCTTTACAACAGAATTCCATTGAATTCACTGTAATACCTGGTGTGTCCATAAATCAGTCAAACTTTTCAGTTAGGATAAAGAATATATTTTATTATATTTTAGATAATATTTAAAATAAATTTTTTTTTCCGAATATTCAACACATTATTGAATGATATTTCAAATGCAATGAACTCTTTCTCGTATTGAATTGCCATTGTAGTAAAACGTGTCTCTACTTATTCAAAAAACTTTTTGTACTGTCTGTTTATTAACATATTATACGTCTTCGAGAAATTGGTGCAGAAATTGATTGATTGTGAATATTTGAACAGGAAGTAGTAGGTATAGATCAAATATTGTTGCGAATATGAAATCACTTCACTACTTACGAACGGCATCAATAGCACTTCAACGAATAGTGTCGCTGTTTTTTTATTTGCAATAATTATATAATTGATTTCAGGAGGAGCAGGACGTGACGAATTTTTAGAGAAGTTGAGGAAAGCTGGGGATCTCAGGTATTACAAAATTCAGAATTGTGAAGAAAAAATTATACCTGTGCAAACTTCGAAAACTTCTAAACTCAACTTATTGCCTTGTCCAGTGTGTGGGGGATATTATTCCAGGAATTCCATGGTGACACGAATACGTGTTCATCCAAATGCTTCCCTAATATTGTCAGAAGTCGTATTTCCATCGTTCAGGAATCCTGAAATATGGAAGGTTGCTGCCCAAGATGAAACCATTGTCCTTTTTGGAAATCAATTAATTGATGGCTATTACCAAGAAGGAGCCCAAAAAGAGAGCAATCAACATTTCAACTACATATCAGCTCGCATAAGACTGCTGGCGAAATTTTTCATTTGCGTTCGTAAGATTAATAGTGACATTCTTGGACTTACACAGGTTTTCACACCGAGAGAGTACCCGACAGTTGTAAAAGCGATTAGGGAGTTGGGAGGATTAAAAGAAGGGCGGTACAGAGCTCCTTCAACTGCTTCATCTTGCTGCTACGTTACTAAGGTCATGTTGCCGATTGTATTAGAGCTCAAGCTGTCATGGATGGTAATGAAGGCGATCAGAAAGTAGTAGAGAACTTCATGTTTCTGATGCATAAACGTCAAAATATAGATATAACTAAAATGGCTAATGAAAACCGAACAGAGAGTCAGAGATCTACCTATACTAAACTTCCTACAACTACAGATATCAACACATTCTTGACAATCCTGGGCAAAGATATAGATAATCTTTTCGAATTACTAGCTGCGAAATTGGATGTACCTATTTATCACAAACTTAGTCAACGTGTACTTGTCTATGTTATGGTTTTTAATAGCAAGAGACCAGGTGATTGCGAAAAAGCAAGAATAGTAGAATGGGAAACTATGGCTACTGTGGAGCTACTTGTAGAGAAGTTAACTTAAGTCGAGAAATATCGTGCTCTAAATTACATACATTTTCGCTGCACCTGAAGGCAGAAAATATCCATTTTACAAAGCGGAACAATGTCTCCGAAATTTTTGTAGAATATCAAATTTCGATTTTTCTAAATTTAGAGCCACTATATTGAGAAAGCATCTGGCAACTAGCACGTCTACCCTACCTTACAAGCAACAACGAATCGTTAGCGATTTCATGGGACATGGAATGGAAATACATAACCGAATATACAAACAGAGGCAAGTTCGACTCGACTGCGTAGAAATGCGCCAAATATTGTCTGAAGCTGCTGGATTTTCTGGTTCCGACAAGGGGCTCATGGAACCTATGATTGAATCGGTGGAAAATAATTACGTTTCTAGATTTACTGAGCGTGAACATCAAACATCTTGTGTCAGTCCGCCAGTTGTCCCTTGCGAAAGTTCGAGAACAGAATCCCATGAGACTAGTGATGATTTTTCAAGACCTGGAGCGTCAACTGCCACTACTGAAGTAGACAATTCAACAGCAACTTGTAGAAGACGGAGAATATTTCCCGTAATGGCGACTAGAAAGCACACTTGGACCACTCCTGAAAGGAAAACCGTCAAGTTAGTGTTCAATGACTTTTAAAGTAGTAATCCAGTTCCTTCTTTGAGGCAAATGGAAGAACTGAAGGAAGAATCCCCGGCATTAGCCACACTTGAGAGGACATCACAAAAAATTCGGAAATGGATCGACCATGATCAAAAAACTGGCAGCAAAGGTATATTATAAGTTTTTTTTTTCTACATCTGATTCTCTGTTTACATTTGCTTTTCATTGAGTAATACATGACTATGACCATGCAGAAGAACTGGATCTGATTTCCAAAATTTGAATTTTAAAATCATGCCGAAATCAAAGCTATATCATCTAATTTTTTCTAGAGTAATTAATTCGAAAGTTTAATGAAATTTCATTCAATATAACTAATATAAATATTTAATATAGTATAATATATGTCTTTGATAATGACAGTGTAATGAGTATCGATCTAGCAGTTTCAAGAACATTTGAAACTTATATGCCAATTCACTTAGCAACTTTCTTATTTCGTAGAGTGTTCCATGATATTATTTCGAAATTTTCAGAATCAAAAAGTTGGACTACACCTCAGAAGCTCAAATGCCGGGAGAAATTCAAACCATAATACTACCAAGATGAGAGAGGGCTGAATCCTGAATCCTGCAACACATGAAATGGAAGAAGCAATACGAACGTATCCCGAATTAGAAGGCAAAACACCAAATGTCATAAGGAGTCGTATACAGCATGATATAAAATATTTAAATAGACCAGAACGTCGACGTGCATTCAATTTTAACTAGGAATATGGAATTTTCTAACATAGTCTCTCTTCGATGTAGATATTAAGTTTCCTCTTTGAGACAAATAGAAGAAATAAAGGAACAATCCCCGACATTCGTCATACTCGAGAGGACATTACAACAAATTCGCAAATGGATCTATCACGAACAGAAACTTGGCAGAAATGGTAATTTTCAAGTTTTTTTTGTAGATTTGCTTTTTGGTTAATTTCGCTGATAATTTTTTACTAACCATAGTAACCAATCAAATTACTTAATTTAGAGTCATGTTTCAAATTTCATCCAATCACCTATGGATTACAGCGATAATGCCCTACATGAGGTGTTTTCAGTTTGGTGTAGTTTTGTCAAATAAAAATGAATAAATATTAAACGTCAGATTGACAATCAATTTTTGGAAATCTATAAAGTAAAAAATTATCTTATCGAATACCCCTCGGGCCTTGATAAATCCTCAAAATTTTGTCATAGAGAATCCTTTAAGCGTGTTGCTTAAGGATATTGTTAAGCAACACGCTTTCAGCATTCTCTATGACAAAATTATCTCGGTATTATCAAGGCCCTAGGGGTATTACTACTGATAATTCGATCTATTCAATTTTTCAGCGTAATTGACTACCAAGTGAATAATATATCTGTGATGGATTGACATTAGCCACACTTGAAAGGACATCAATATAAATTCGGAAATGGATCTCTCATGAACAGAAACTCGGCAGGAAAGGTATTTTATACGTTATTTTTCATTTGTAGATTTGCTTTTCTGGTTAATTTAGCTAATAATTTGATTTATTTAATAAACTTCTAAGTGAAAAATAAATGTAGATGTCAAGTCTAGACTTTTCAGCAAACCTGGACCTGATTTCTAAAATCTTAATTTTGAAATTATGTGGACATGAAAACCTTTCTTGTAGAGTACCTTTATAAAATTTGCCATCTACAATAATGAAAAAATTTATTGAAATTTTCGTTTAATATAATTAATAATTTAATATATAAATAATTAGTATCGACAGAATAATAAGTGTCGCTCTAGGACTTGCAAGAATATTTGATACTGTTAGATGCCCATTTCATTCAGCAACTTTTTTATTTCGTAGAGTGTAAGTAAAATCAACAAATTTCTTAATTTCATTTTGTTCCATCAATTTTGAAATTATATTTCACTGTTGGCTGAAAACTTTGACTTTATTCCGAAATTTTCAGGTACAACAAGTTGGACTACACCATATATTCCAAATTTACTACGACCAATGTAAGAAAGGACTGAACATTTATCATTCAACGAATGAAGTGGAGCAGCAAAATAAAAGTATCCCTCCACCTTCGGTGTCGGGCTCTTTCTCCAAAAATGAAAATGAACTCATGCAGTTTTTTGACAACATGCTGTCATGCAAAATTATCGGTAATTTTGATGCACTTGTGCAATTACTTATGATAATTTTTGGTAGATCAAAAATCAAAAGACTACGTTCTACATTGTATTAAGAAATTATAGGATAGGTCATCTAGTTCGGTTAGATAGGTTAGGTACCCAAAAGCCTAAATTATTTATTAGCTATAAATTAAAAGTAAGTAACTAGTTTTAATTTTAACGAGATCAAGTTCTTTTTACTAATTCAACTTAACGTGGAATCTTTCAGACTTGCCAATTTTTGCCAAAATGTCATTCTTTTCCATCATGAATTTGTAAAAATCGGAGCAACTCAAGTCTTTGAAATTAGACTTTATTTTGATCAGAGAAGAAAGCGTCTGTATTTAGCAAGTTTCTCTCCTTCCTCTATTGCTGCGACACTAGCAAAAAAACTCACTCCACATTCGCATTGTGAGCTGGTATACAAAAATAATACTGTGCAATTTTGAGCAGTTCAGATTATAAATGTTTTAAAAAAATTCAGCCACAACTGGTTTGCATTTAGTAGCTTATCTCCATCACTGAGACTCAATCTTCCTAACCCTGACACAAAATTTGTCCAGGTTTTACCCGGACATATTTTAAAAGCCCCGTCCGGACGATCCCCGGACGCCCCCTAAACTAGGACCAATCCGGGGAATCCCGGACGGATGGCAACCCTACCTACAGTGTACCCAAACAATATATACACCCCAGCTACCCTTTTTCCAGATAACAAGGCGCTGAGGATTACCGGCGGGACAGCAGCGATCTGCAGCAGGAATATTCAAGAACATCTCAATACCACTTCCCTATAGCCAGGTTACTACAGAGTTACTCTAAGACATCCCACGCCTCCTAAGATGACCAGTGCCAATCAAAAAACAAAAAAAATAAATAAATTAATTATCTAACAATAAAATAAATTAAGAATTTAATCAATGTTAATTGCGCGGGCTGGGTTTCTGTGGTTTTAAATCATGAAAAACATACTAGTTGACCATGGTCAATTTCATACATTACATAAAGTGAACAAGGAAAATTCTTTAATAATTTAAAAAATTATCAAGCAACGCAAAATCTGCATTCACAATCGAACGGTGAATTATAGAAATTGTCAAGTCACCCCGACTCAAAATCTGCATACAGCTGTTTCGATCTTATTAGATCTCATCAGTGCAGCTTATTTGACTCGGAGTGAATTAACAAATCTCTAATTGTTCCCCAATACAAATCGTGGTCAGTTGTAGAGTAGATATCTTCATATCAGGAGGTACGTGTTCGAGCGACGAATTTCTGCATTTTCAGTCTAAGCGGTGAATTGCTGTTTCCCAATATCTTTGGTGGGATGGCGCTCTGGATTGTTGTCCGACCAGTGTTACTGACCACGATTTGTATTGGGGAACAATTAGAGATTTGTTAATTCACTCCGAGTCAAATAAGCTGCACTGATGAGATCTAATAAGATCGAAACAGCTGTATGCAGATTTTGAGTCGGGGTGACTTGATAATTTCTATAATTCACCGTTCGATTATGAATGCAGATTTTGCGTTGCTGAATACGTATAACCAGCTTCCTTGGAAAGTTGTTTGATAATTTTTTAAATTATTTAAAAATTTTCCTTGTTCACTTTCTGTGGTTTTCCCTGTTCAAGTTTCAAATGGGCGCAATTAGAAAGTCGGTCCACAACCGCATTACCCCCCTGATAGGAAATTAGGAGAATAATTGTAAATGTTAGGAATTTTAAATTTTTTCATTAAATTCAAGGTGGAAGAAGCCTTCACGATCTTAATTAATGATTTTCTTGAAATATTTAGCTATCTCTCCCAGACTATGTACCCCTAAAGAATCAATATACGTTTGTGAATTTGAATTTGCCAAAGTGTTGGGCGGTATTTTTTTTCATTTTAGCATACTTGACAAAAATTGCTTGAAAATTCTAAAGTCACTAAACAATATAATATTAATTTCATATATAGAAGAATAATTTATTCATTAAAAAAAATCAATACAATGTTTTCCCATTTACATGTTCCTAAGGTAAACTTGACACTATCGCAATAAATATCTGAATCAAATAGTGGAATTGTATTGTTATCTGCATACATACATCAAAACATATACTCTTATTTTGAAGAATATAAAAACTATGATTATATTATTGCTGTTTTAAGGTAACAATTCCTACACTGACCATTATTCATAATTAACTATTAGATATTTTGAAAATTATAAGTGATAGCACTGCATTAATTTTTATTTAATGAAATTACATTACAAGTATTGCATTTTCGATATTTTTATGTGAAATATTCATTTTCTTAACTTACTAATTTCGAATGCACAAATGGTGGATGCATTCACCTATACACATGTGAATAACTCATTTCGAAAGAACATTTTTATATTACATGTATATGATATTTTGATAATGATTTAGGAATGCGAACCTATCATATATCAGGATCGTAGCCTTAGTAACAGTAACACTATCACAAATAAGGTTTAAATAAAATCATAGTAAATTCTGATGTTTTTGTATTCGTTTCCTCCTGTGGAATTATATTGTTAGCTATAAACATGAATTATTCTATTCATATACCTCAGTCATATACATACACGAGATTCTTCTACATTAGGATATATTCGCTATTATCCTGAAGAATATGTGAGAATCTCTATACTGCATGATTCTTAGTTTTACTGGGTTACATTCAAATGTAATTTCATTTACATAAATGTTAGTTGGAAACTATGTTGTCCATATAACTAAATATGTATCATAATAGAACTGGGAAAAAACTTATTAGTATAAATCATCTTGTTTCAATATAATATATTCAACATTTGTCCAAACCAAGAAATAGCATGCCAAAAAAATTCTGTGCGAAACACTGCAAAACCAATGATATCATTTCTGATCTTATGCTCATACATTTTTACATAAATTGACCATGGTCGACAAGTATGCTTTTCATGATTTGATTCTCATACATTTTAACTATTTGCTGAATACTGATCGATGAAGTTGAGTGGAAAATATTTTGATGTATGAACAGTTGAATATCATGAATATTTTCTCCATTTTTGAGTGGACATTTAGGAAAGTATTTTTATCATTACTGTATTGATAAAAATGTCAATGACTGCACTAAAGGATTGATTTTCCATTTCAAATTTAATTTTTTACAAGAGAAGTTATAGACCGGGAGATGGTGACACAAAATATTAGGTCATTTGTACCAGAATGGCGGTTCTTCAGGGGTATAATAACGTAAAGGCAAAAAGAAAAATTATGGTCATAGCGCTGGTACCGGCGGCCCAATCGCGTGGGCGTTAATCGAATGCGTCGTATAAATAACGAGTGTCGAACGATTTGTTCCACAAAAATGCTTGTATTTTCAGATAGTCGAAAAAAAAGAAGTAGGCGGTAGAGTAATGCCATACTTCTCGGGTGTGACTTACAGCCCGCCATACCGACGCGAATTCATTAATTTAAATAAAAAAATTCAACCATTTGTACCAGGCTAATTTTTACATAGCTAATCATCTTCGAGTAGCCATTCACGAAAATCACCCTGCCATACTTTTCCGACAGTTCCCAATGGCCGCCATACCACTGCAAAGGAGTACCTAATTTTTTGTTCATCAAACGATTTGTACCACCATGAAACTTTTTTAACAGTTCTCTGTATGATCATAAATAGAAGTCTGATAATGCCATACCTGTGGGAGGTTGCGAATATGAACAATATTTTTTCAAAATCCTAAGATTTTATTCGTAATTCGAATGATTTGTACCAGTATGGCGCCACTTTTTCCCTCTACTAGAAGTATGGCAAATATAATGATGGTCACATTGTATCGTATAATTTCCAAAAATCCAAATGCCATACTGGTTCAAGTCCGACAGTCGTCCGGCCCATGGTTACAATCTGTTATAATTTTTTTTAGATACAATTGCATCCAAACGAAGAGAATACAATGATGCCATGATGTAAAAAATGATTTTACATTCGTATTTTTAAAAAGTTTCAAATAAATAAGTATTTCAAGTATGGCAGCACTTTTTCCCTCTAAAAATAATAACGGTCACATTTTGTCAAATACTTTCCTAAAATTAAAATGCAATCGTTTGGCGAAAAAAATCCCTCTTTTGCAGTGGTATGGCGGCCATTGGGAACTGTCGGAAAAGTATGGCAAGGTGATTTTCGTGAATGGCTACTCGAAGATGATTAGCTATGCAACAATTAGCCTGGTACAAATGGTTGAATTGTTTTATTTAAATTAATGTTTTCGCGTCGGTATGGCGGGCTGTAAGTCACACCCGAGAAGTATGGCATTACGCTACCGCCTACTTCTTTTTTTTCCGACTATCTGAAAAAACGAGCATTTTTTTGGAAAAAATCGTTCGACACTCGTTATTTATCCGACGCGTTAGATTAATGCCCACGCGATTGGGCCGCCGGTGCCAGCGCTATGACCATCATTTTCATTTTTGCCTTTACGTAATTAAACCCCTGTAGAACCGCCATCAGGGCCGGCCTAAGGCGAAAATTGCAAGTGTGCTAGACTCAAATTTTACGCCCCTGCCGGGGGTCTGGGAGGTATGGAGTTTTTTGAAATTTAAGGTCCAAAAACACAGTTTTTGTGCACTTTTGCGCCTTGTAGAACATTAAATTTATGTATGACAATTTGATTCATTATTCATTGACTTGATATGTTCAGTACTCTTACTTGTACTATAACCACTATTATGTCAAATAAACTAATGAATGCTTACTCCTAGATTAAGCTTTCATTAGTTTATTTGACCATAATAGTGGTTATAGTAAAGTAAGAGTACATGACATATCAAAGTCATGAATAATGAATCAAATTTGTCAATACTAAATTTTAATTGTTTAGCAAGGCGGCAAAGTGACAAAAATGTGTTTTTGGAAACCTTACCTATTAAGTTGCAATGATTTTTATGCGCATACTCGCATTACTAGCTAATTGCGGGAATCACAGTCCACCGGACCTAAGATCAATTTCCATATGTCATGGGTAAAAGAAATAAAGCAACAGAACATAGTGACCAATAATAAACAGTGTTTATTAATGGCGCAATGACCAAAAAAAATTAACTATTAGGATAGTACATAGTTCTCTTTATTATAACTTTTATACAATGGGCTTTTCTTTGCATTAATTTCGGAGAATGAATTTACTATCTTAATTTCAGACGCCATATTGGCTAGAAATGCAAAGCCGGGGAAGGGGGAGGGAGGCAGGAAGATGAGTCAACAAGATTTCCGCGTCCCGCCCGAGACGACTGTTTCTACTGACCTTGGACCTTGGTCAAGGGCATCAGACTTACTGTAATTTCAGAAACTCAATTGGGGTAGCGGGTAGATTCTTCGTTTACTTTGATTTTAACTGTAATAGTTTTAAGACAAAATTCTTCTATAGTCGCGGCAAATCAATTGGATACTTGGGATTTTAGCTGGTGGTAAATTATTTTTGTTCAATCCCCCAAACTGGGCACGACGCTGGTGCGAGGGGGTTGTAGGAGGGGATTCCTTGTTTAGGGTAAGCTTCAATGTATGCCGGCGAGTATAGTTTTTCAATACTTTTCTGCCTATTTAAAATCAGCTGTTGTAAAATTTTGCCAAATTTGTTATTTTTTTTTTTTTATACAAAAATTGCGTCAATTTATATGCCTCCAAAAGGGCTTGAGGGGTGTAGCGGCTTGCATACTTCGTACACCCTGTTAGGGTCCCGCCCTGACGCGTACTGAATGGAAATTTTGTGGGCACATTCCGAGTCTAGTTTAATAGGTGACTCAGTGAATACTTGCTTCATATCTTAAATCATGTTTCTAATATGCACTTTCATAACTTTAGGATCTTATTTCGATTTTATTTTGGATTAATGCCCCTCCATCTAGTTCTTTTTCTGAAATTTTCCAAAATTTATATAACTTACATACCTGAAACTGTTTCTTAGTGTATCTCAACAGTATATTATTATATTAGTTTTTTAGTATAGTGTGTTTCTTAAACAATTTCTCTTTGTAAATACAGTTACTTTTCTCTTAAAGCTATATATTATTTTAATTTCACCAAATATTCACACTACTCGTAAATGTCCTCCTCTTCGCCTATTTCATTTTTCGTAATTTGTTCTCAATTCTGCCTACACTTTATCGCGAACATTTTTATATTAATTTTCACTATAATTCTACATTAAGTGACATAAATGTTTCAATTAACACCGTGTCTTTCAATCAGATTTTTTATCAAAATTTTTATTGGAAAATAATTTCTTTGAAATATATCACAGTATTTAAATTTTAAGAATTAGGTTGTAACTAAATCTGATGAAGACACTTTGTTATCGAAAAAAATTGTCATTTAATGTGAACAGAGAGGACATTAAGTTTAAATAAACGTGTTCATATTTCTTAATATGAATTTTCATTAAGTGAAGGTTACTTCGATTCATCACATATTATACTATTAACCATTCACCTAATCGGACAGTCTACAACAAAGTTGAAAAATCACTGAAATTATTAGATTACTTCCTATACATTCTGAAGGGTGTGTTGAACGGATATTTCATAATCTTCTTTATTCACTATATTAGTTATAATAAGGGTTTATCGCTTTTGCCTTCAGTAACTACAATAACTTCAATTCATTGGTTCTATTATTATAAACTATAATAATACATCATTCTGCACTGATTCATTAATCATAATCATTTATCTGCTATAATTGGTGCACATTTCTTGAACTGAAATTTTGGATAAATGAATAGAATCAGAATATTGCTTTGTAGAATTCAAGATTCAATTCCTTTGAGCAGTTATTCACATATCTGTAGATATGCGACGAATATCTGTAGATTTATGCAAAAATCGTCCAATATCCATAAAAAGCAATATATAATACTGAATGATTATTATTATTTTCGACCTATATGTTGTAGAACTAATCCGATTTAAATATCAACATATAATTGAAATTCCAGAAATAATTATTAATTATTAAATATGAGCAGTATTCACAAGTCAACAAGTTCCCCTCCGCTCGCTACGCGTCGACTCGATCCCATCATATATAGGTATATATATTGGGATATTATGATATTTGGGTATGCAGTAATAGCTATAAACAGGTCAAGTAAATTAAAAAATGAAAAATATTAAAACAAACACTTAAAATTTGAGGATTTGTTCACAGTTGGAAATAATACTCTCGAACATATAAAAATCATAACTGGAGCATGGTCTAGTGCGAAAGGTAAGTAGGCCAAGCTACAGAGATTCAGGGTGAGCATGTAAAAAGCTGCACCATTGTTTGTAAAATAGTTCAATATGATATAGTGATGTGTTTTTCACTCGACTTTATTATTTATAACTTCGTTATTAACAGTTTTATGCAGAAAATCGCGTTTTTTTTTTGGTTTTTTTGCTTATAAAATTGAAACTGTCACAGTAATCGTGATGGTGTCAGTAGACTAATTATAGAAAATGAAAAGACGAAGAAAATGAGAGGTCTGACGACTCGATCATACCCTCAGTTTAAGAGAAAATCGGATAAAACCAGCGAAAATGCAGTTTTTTCAAAAATTTATAACTCGGTTATTTTTTGGGTTGTAGCGTAGATCCTCTGGTCAGTATTAGTTATTAATAAAAACTTCATTTATGCGTAGAGCAGGAACTGTCCGCTGCATAGTTTTCGATCTGTGGCCATTTGAATATTTTACTATGCAATTTTCCAGCAGACCTGAATGCGACAGGTATGGCCCGATTTCAATTTACAAAGGAGATTTTGAAAGTAGAATTCTCATAGTTCAAAACTTTCATCTTGGTTTTACATGAGAACGATGAGAAATATGTTGAAAATAAAGCTGAATATGACGAACAACGGCCGCGCGTGTGAGAGTAGTTGAAGAGTGGGGGTAGAGCAGCAGGCAAGGCGAAGCATGACATTCGAAAGCGTCGGCATTTTGAACATGACAGTGATTTCTCGGCCGTTTTTCGTCATGTTCAGCTTTATTTTTAACATATTTTTCAGCGTTTTCATGTAAAACCAAGATGAACGTTTTAAACTATGAGAATTCTACTTTCAAAATCTTCTTTGTAAATTGAAATCGGACCATACCTGTCGCATTCAGGTCTGCTGGAAAATTGCATAGTAGAATATTCAAATGGCCACAGATCAAAAACTATATATCGGAAAGTTCCTGTTCTTCGCACAAATAAAGTTTATATTAATAACTAATACTAACCAAAGGATCTACGCTACAACCCAAAAAATAACCGAGTTATGAATTTTTGAAAAAACTGTATTTTGGTTTTATCCGATTTTCTCTCAAACTAAGGGTCTGATCGGGTAGTCCGACCTCTCATTTGCTATAATTAGTCTATTGACACCATCAGGATTACTTCCAGTAATAGTTTCAATTTTATAAGCAAATAACTAAAAAAAAAACGCGATTTTCTGCATAAAATTGTTAATAACTAAGTAATAAATAATAAAGTCGAGTGAAAAACATATCAGTATATCATATAACACTTTTTGCATGAAAAAATCTCTGTAGCTTAGCCTAAAGAAACAACATAATGACATAAACAACAAATGTCAAAATACAAACCTAGAAAAAACCTCTTTCCTGCGTTCTTTTCCTTGTCCACAACAATGATATGGTCAAAATTAGGGTAGTGTCCTTCAATCATTGCATGTTTTGACAAAGAATAATTTCTTTTCTGTAAGTTAATTGATGTTACGTTTGTGGTCTATCAGTCTTTGTTTGAGGGCTGTTGAAGTCTGCCCTACATATATTTTGTCATAATTGGAACATGGACCACTCCGCTGGTACCTATATGATAAACGTGTGGATCTTTAAGTTTCGAAAATACATTATTTTTTATTTGCCTAGCATTCTTTACTGCCGCTTAGAAATTATCTGTTATTATTACAGATTTGAGTTTGTGGGTGAGCCGTTCACAATAAAATATTATATTTCATATTTTTGGTTTCATTGTCAGAGGGTAGGACAGGGGTCACTCCTTCAGTCGTTATGTTCGGTGTGTTATAAATGATCTTGGAAAGTAGTTGATAAGGGTATCCACTTTTTTCAGGATCTCATACAATTTTTTAAAATTTTTATTTTTGAATATAATGTTGGATAATTTGATTACTCTTATTTTCAAGTTCTTGATTATATTGATTTTCATGCTCATTGGATGGTAAGATTTGTAATGAATGTATCTATTATATCCCACTCCTTTGCAGTACCACTCTGTATACAATGTACTCACTTCATCTTCTTCACCTATGATAAACCTCATATCTCTATCTGGGATATATCTCTTTTTCTACTTGTAGTGTAAATTGGAGAACCTTTTCTTCGTCGAGAGAGTTGAGTATATGCAAGGATTGTTGGACATATTTATCTTGAATTGCGGTGATGATGTCATTCATGTACTTCTTGCAAAATGGAAGTTGGCAGGGCAATCTCAGACTTGTGAACTCGATCACTTCAACCACTACAAATTGATCTATTATTGGAGATAGCACCGACCTCATAGGAGTGCCTTTTTTGTACTTATAATACTCTCCTTGAAAAGAGAAGGAAATTGTATCAAACAGATCAAAAATTCTTCCTTATTTATTGAAATGTTGGCCTCAACCATATCACATTTATTCTCAATGCATTTATTTGCTATTTTTAACGTAGTGTTAGTGCAAAGGGAGATTGCATACCAGATGACTAAAATATAACTTTTAGATACTTGTAAATTATTGCAGAAGCTTGTGAATTCGAAGGAGTATCTCATGTAGTAATAATTATTATAATAATTGTATGATCTACTCAATTTCTTGTTCAGAAGATTAGCTTCTTTAATATTGGGAATAGCGATTGAGGATATAATAGGCCTGGCGATAGCTCCTCCAGATTTTCAGAACATTACAGTTGTTGTCTTTGACCTGAATTGTTTCTTACATTTGGCACTGGACCATACTCCTGTTGTTATTTTAATATGTTTAAAACTTTAACTTTTATAAGGGTTTTCAAATATATATATATATATATATATATATATATATATATATATATATATATATATATATATATATATATATATATATATATATATATATATATATATATATATATATATATATATGCGTACCCAGGATCAAACCTAGGGGGGGTCAACCCATGGTCGTTCAGGTTGAGGAGTCACTCAAGACTCATGGCTGAAGTGCAGGCACTTCAATATCGTTTAATTGGTCTCCTGCTGAATCCCTCTTTTTCCACAGATTATACCACAGGTCTAATTCTGCCGAGATATCACCCAACTCATAAAACTCCATGAAAGATTCTGCATTTTGTCTAAATCTTTTGAAGTAATTTTTAGCATTTATGAAGGATGAAGATGGGATGAGGCAAAAGCAGGTGTATTGTCGTGTGAAAATCTAACATTTAATGATAAAGTAAAAGAGTCAAGATAGAGGATGATCAACGACCGTCTCCAGTATTCGCGGATTACTTCTGCGTATTTGCTTTTGAATAATTCGTGGAACTGTTAAATGAACGCTGACTTTCTTCGCGATATCATTTGATTTTTTGAGTAATTAGTTGGAAACCTATTCAATTTCTTGTCGATCCTTCTTAATGACATCAAAGATTTAACCAATATGTTTCCTCAACATAATCAAATCCATATTTTCACTTTATAGAATGTTCACAACGGATTCTGAAATCGTAGAATACTTTACAATCTTGACTAATTCTACGATGAAAATTGGTTTAATAACTGCAAAGTGCAATTTATAGGCAATCTTTCTTGTAACATAGTTTCGTTCGACCGAGGGATGTTCTAGTCATCTAGTCTAGTGCATTGAGGATTTCATGGAAGCAGTCTGAAAACTTTTTAGTGCTCTTGTATTTCTCAGACCATCTGGTCTCACAGAAGCGTGATAGATTAGGAGCCGAATTCCTGCGGGCTGGCGACTTACGAAAGAAGGATATTGTATCCATAAATGCTGTAATTAAGTTTCTTATTCCCGGTTGTTTGTTTGATATCAAAATTGCCTACAAGATTTAGTTTGCGGCTTGAACAATGAAAAAATGAAGATTCAAAATGCTAGTAGGTACAGCACGTTTTTTTTTCCAGCCATCGTAGAACATCGGTCAAATCCAAACCAAATTCTTTGCTGAAAGATTCTAATCAACTGAAAAACTCTGAATTGTGCTAGCGATTGTAGGGGTATTCTGAGATTTCTTGATTCTCATTATAAAACGGCAATCCGATATAAATCTATTCTTTTCCAGCGATGTCTGCTGTTTCATCGACCATTTCGATGACCAAACTTCTGCTTTTTACAATCTTCAATAATTCACCACAAAATCTTATAATTTCATTTTGAATTTTTGGTGAAGTGTAGACTGCATTGTTTCACCATCTCTACAACTGATTCTTTAGCTTGACATCACCACAGTCAATTACCAAATTAAAAAGTTCAAAGAAAACCCCCTCATCCCGTATAACATTTCTGTTTTCCTATTATTGAGTACGATTGTACGATAATTACGATTGACAAGCCAATAACTATAAATTAGCCTAATTTCAAAAAGAACTATATTTTCCCTGTAACTACAAAAATCATTGGTCTTGCCGATCGAGCAATAATATTAAGCGATCCAGAATACCAACATCAAGCAATAAAAAAAGCGAAGCAAGTACTGTTTGACAACGCTTACCCCCCAAAAATGGTACGTGCAATATTACAACAGAGAATTGAGAAACACCACACACATTTGGAAACTAGTGAGAATAGAAGTAGGGAAAAAAAAGTGACGAAATTTGTGTCCATACCTTACGTTCCTAATCTATCAGAGAACATCGAAAAACTCCTCAAAAAATACGACATTAATTTGAGTCATAAAGGATACAATCTCCTACAATGCATATTCAGTCAACTAAAATGCAGTATACCAACTAATAAGAAGACTCATACTGTATACCAAATACCGTGTGGAAACTGTTCTGGAGTGTACATTGGACAGACTTGTCAATATCTACAAAACAGGATAAACGGGCACAAGTACGATAATAAAAATTCCACCGCGCTTAAAAAACACCAACTAATGTTGAATCATAGTTTTAATTTCACAGCGGTTAAGATCCTAAAAACTGAATGCCATCGAAGAAAACGTGAAATATATGAGATGATTTTCATCAAGAATAATCCAAATGCTGTCAATGATAAAACTGAAATACAGGGGCTTAGCAAGATTTACAACAACATCCTCAACAACTAAAATAAAATATCTCAGGGCAAATCTGTTTATGAAGTTAGTGTCCGAAATCTTTATTATAAATGCGCAAAAAGCACAGTATATTTGGGAAGGAGGGGTGCAGTCTGCGTTGACACCTCGATCAATCAACAACAAAATTATAATCTGTATTGTGTATTATTTTTTATGCGGCATTCTAGTTTTTTATGTGTGTAAGTGTATATAAGTATTTAATTGTTTTTAAGGTAAAACGTAACTCTTTTATATTTTAGTGACCAGAACAATAAACGTAGGACATAATTTGAAAAAGGTCGCAGTGACGACTGAAACGTTATTTATACTACAATAGAAACATCTAAATTAAAGTATTTATTTATGAACCACACAACCTGTGAAAATATCGATCCAATATAGTCAAATATGGTTCAAGAAAATCAATCTGTGAATATATATATATATATATATATATATATATATATATATATATATATATATATATATATATATATATATATATATTTACAGAAATTAGTATTCACTTAATTATATATATATATATATATATATATATATATATATATATATATATATATATATATATATATATATATATATATATATATATATACAGACAGGGTGAACCACCAGGAACTGCATCGATCGATATATCAGAAACTAAATGAAATTTGGGAAACTGGCTAAATGTTTAGGCTCTACTCAGCTAAAATATTTTCATCTATTGTGGATTTCCGATTATACCGGAAATAGCACCTTAGTCGCTTATTTTAAATGGGACACCCTATATATTATTACATTTTTGAATTCTAATATTATAGGCAAATTTTATGCATCATGTCCTATATAATGTCCTATACCTTTTTTTTTGATATATTTAAGTTTTCATGTCGAAAATGACGATTGCAAGTCCTAATATAATTATCAATCATTTTTATAAGGAAGCCCCTATTACTTACTTTCGGTTGGATTCCTTGTTGAGAAGGATTTACTTTAATATATTTTGTATAATATTTGGATAACTAATCATACAGGGTGTTCAAAAAATAAGATCTAAAATGTGATTGAGAAAACTGACAAAAATCAATTTTTTCAAATGGAAACCCCCATATAAGAATTAAGGTAATTTTGTATAAGGTTATCTATACCTAAAATTTTTAGTTTTCAAAATATTGCCAATTCAATATTTTCATATGGCCATTTTGCATTTATTCATTTAACGATGGGGATAGCCACGATTGTATTTGACATTTCAAATCATCGTAATGGCAGCACAGTTTTATTATACAAACGAAGACTATTTAAACTTATTTATTATTTATGGATAATATGATAAAGTTATTTCAAGAACATGTCATACATTTATGACACGATATCCTCAAAAACAGAAACAATCACCAAATAATATAGGACGAATACAGAAAACATGAAGAACTTTGAACCCGCAAAGGAAAAATGTACAGAAATAAACCAGTTATTAACAATGAGAATATTGATATCGTAAACTGGAAATAGAAATTTCAAACAAAAATATCTACGTGAATGGTCGAATTGGTGTCTTTGAACTTCTAGACATTTTGCGTACCTAAGCCGCAATTGTTCATTGGTGGCTATTCTTATTGACTGGTGGTCTAGGTCTTCAAATGCTGTACCTAATCGCCTCATGCAGAATTCCATGGTGGTCACTGCGGTGTTATGCACGTTATTTTTTACTGTTTCCCATATATAAAAATCGAGTACTGATAAGTCTGGGGAGCGAGGTGGCCAAAAATTTGGTCCATTGTTGGCTATCCATTGATCATAAAATAAGTTTTCCAGATAATTATTTACTAACTGGGGATTATGTGGAGCTGCCCCCCATAATTCTGATGGAAAAGGTTTCGAAGATCAGCCAGGGGCAAGTTGTCAACTTCAAATTTCATGTGTTTCTGTTTTTGACGATATGGTGTGACAAATGTGTCACATGTTCTTGAAATAACTTTATCACATTGTCCATGAACAATAAATAAGTTTAAATAATCTTCATTTGTATATTTCAACCAGAGTGCCATTATGATGATTTGAAATGTCAAATACGATAGTGGATATATATAGATATATAGATCTAATTGTTTATTGAATGCAAAATCGCCATATAAAAATATAAAATTGGCGATATTTCCAAAACTTAAAATTTTAGGTATAATTAACCTTTTACAAAGTTACCTTAATTTTTGATGCTTAATACTACAAAATAAGAAAAATGGGGGGTGTCCATCTGAGAAAATTGATTTTTGTCAGTTTTCTCAATCACATTTTAGATCTTATTTTTTGAACACCCTGTATGAATTGTTATCCAAATATTATATAAAATATATTAAATTAAGTCCTTTTCAACAAGGCATCCAACCCAAAGTAAGTAATAAGGGATTCCTCATACAAAAAATTGATAATTATATTAGGACTTGCAATCCTCATTTCTGACATAAAAACTTAAATATGTCACAAACGCTTAGACTTAGGTATATAACATGATGCATCAAATCTGCCTATAATCTTAGGTAGAATTCAAAAATTTAATAATATAGAGAGTGTCCTATTTGAAATAAGCAACTTAGGGTCTATTTCCGGTATAACCGGAAATGCCCAATAAATGAAAATATTTTACTTTGAATAGGCCCCAAGATATCTAGCCAGTTTCCAAAATTTCAAAATGTTCCTACATTTAGTTTTTGAGATATCGATCGATGCAGTTCCTGGTGGTCCACACTGTATATATATTTATATATATATATATATATAAATATATATATATATATATATATATATATATATAATATATATATATATATGTATTTATATATATATATATATATATATATATATATATATATATATATATATATGTATTTATATATATATATATATATATATATATATATATATATATATATATATATATATATATTCTGGGTTTTTTGGATTTGGCAGTGTAGGTGTTGGTAAGAAATACAAAAAATTGGTAATGGTAAATGTAATCCTTAATGTAGAAGTTTCGGAGTATGTGTCTCCTTCTTCAGTATTTTAAGAGATAGTTATCTGTAAATAAAATTTTCCCTTGTGAACAAAAATAACAAACAAAAATGGTTAGTAAGATCTTTTACCTCAAGTTAAGATATAGTTATGACGAAAACATTTCAGTATGGGTATTTTATCCTGCTTAACAGGAATTAGTAATTGAAATGGGTATCTTTAAACTTTTATCAGCTAATTTGTCGTCCATTGTTAGTTTATGTCCTGTCAAACTCATGTGTTGTATTCTGTCCTCTGTTTTCTTCTTCTTTTTTTCTTCTTTTTATTGATATGAAAGGTGTATAAAAATGGCTTAAATTTTTGATGTCCTGTCTATCATTAATGGTATCTTCTAAATTTAGTTTTATGTGGATCATTTCCAAAACTCTCTGTGTCTTTGTTTTGGTTTGTTTTTAATAATTTAGTCTCGTCGTAGTTGAAATCATGTCCTTTTAGTGTCTTATGTTTGTTCAGTGCTGTTGATGCAGTTTTAGTGTTATTTGTGTGCGTTGAGTCTGTCTTGTAGTCTTTGTGATGTCTGTCCAATGTATTGTTTGTCACAGTCCCTGCATGGTATGCTGTATACAATGTTTGATTTTTTTTATTTTTGGAGTCACAGCTTTAAGTCTACTGAAAACCTGTTTAATTTGGTTGCGTGGCCTGTGGACAGTCTCTATGTCGTGTTGTCTCATTATTTTTCCAATTTTGTGTGACAAATCTCCTGTATAAGGTATGGATATCCTGATTTTTGTTCACATCCTGTTTTTGTTTCCTTGTCGTTGTATCTGTGTTATATACTCTATGAACTCTTTGGTGTATTAGAGATGTTATCATTTTTGTAGGATAATCATTATTTCTCAATTGTTCCTTCAAATCTTTTATAATTTGTGGACTTAGTTCTGGTGATGTCAGATTGAGGGCTCGGTCGATGTAGCCTATTATTGTGCCTTTTTTCTGGCTTATATGATGGTTGGACTTGTAGTTCAAAATGTGGTTAGTGCTCTGCTTTTTTTTGTGCCATCTTGTGAGTATTTTGTTGTTCATTCTTATGAGCGTCATATCTAGGAAATCCAGTGTATTATGAGATTCTTGTTCAAATGTAAATTTCAGCTGTGGATGGGCGTTATTGAAAGTCAGAAATAGGTGTTGCATAATCGTTGGTGTTGTTATTAACAAGCAATCATCGACATATCTTTTAAACGTTGTTTGTTCTTGGTAATCGGTCATGATTCTTTCTTCTATGTGTTCCATTACTGCCTGTGCAATAACACTTGATATGGGCGTTCCCATTGCCACTCCTTTTATCTGTTTAAAAAACAGATACAACGACAAGGAAACAAAAACAGGATGTGAACAAAATCAGGATATCCATACCTTATACAGGAGATTTGTCACACAAAATTGGAAAAATAATGAGACAACACGACATAGAGACTGTCCACAGGCCACGCAACCAAATTAAACAGGTTTTCAGTAGACTTAAAGCTGTGACTCCAAAAATAAAAAAATCAAACATTGTATACAGCATACCATGCAGGGACTGTGACAAACAATACATTGGACAGACATCACAAAGACTACAAGACAGACTCAACGCACACAAATACACTAAAACTGCATCAACAGCACTGAACAAACATAAGACACTAAAAGGACATGATTTCAACTACGACGAGACTAAATTATTAAAAACAGAACCAAAACAAAGACACAGAGAGTTTTGGGAAATGATCCACATAAAACTAAATTTAGAAGATACCATTAATGATAGACAGGACATCAAAAATTTAAGCCATTTTTATACACCTTTCATATCAAGAAAAAGAAGAAAAAAAGAAGAAGAAAACAGAGAACAGAATACAACACATGAGTTTGACAGGACATAAACTAACAATGGACGACAAATTAGCTGATAAAAGTTTAAGATACCCATTTCAATTACTAATTCCTGTTAAGCAGGATAAAATACCATACTGAAATGTTTTCGTCATAACTATATCTTAACTTGAGGTAAAAGATCTTACTAACCATTTTTGTTTGTTATTTTTGTTCACAAGGGAAAATTTTATTTACAGATAACTAGCTCTTAAAATACTGAAGAAGGAGACACATTCTCCGAAACGTCTACATTAAGGATTACATTTACCATTACCAATTTTTGTATTTCTTACCAACACCTACACTGCCAAATCCAAAAAACCCAGAAAATATATAGAAGTAGGTACCAAGAATAAACCCATATATATATATATATATATATATATATATATATATATACTTATATATATATATATATATATATATATGTATATATATATATATATATATATATATATATATATATATATATATATATATATATATATATATATGTACAGGCGCGGATCCAGGCCCGACTTTTGGGGGGGGAACTTTTAGATAGCCAAAAGGTACTGGTATTTTGGGCAATGGTAAATCGAGTAGCTTCCAATCCAAACATCATTTGCAAACGTATTTAAAACTGTATTCATAGACATTACACTTAAGAATAAGCTTACACAGATCTAGTTTGACTTCTGACTTTAAAAAATTTAACATATGTGGGGTACAAAAGATGGAGAATATTATAAAATGGAAAGGTCATAAAGTAACTCGAATTATTAGTTATGTTTTACCCCAAGTGAATAACACAAGAAAAATAAAAACAAATATATTTATATACAATTTGAGAGTTTGAACAGTTTCAATTTCAAAACAGAAAAATTCTTAAAACTACTATGTACATTAAAAACAAATTGTGAGTCTTTTTATAAAATTGTAAAAGAAAAATAGGTCAACAAAAAAGTGAATAAATCAAAGAAAAACAATAATGAAATACTACTTGAAAATTGCCACCCATTTGCACTGGTGATACTTATTAGAGGCATAAACGGTGAGTTTTTGATTTTGCAAAACGATTAATAACATTTTTTGGTTCGAATGTGATATCGTGATGAATGTGCAAAAGTGCAAGCCAACCAGTCTCTTCTGCACCATCGTTGCTCTGGTCCACGACTTCAAACGCCGCAACGAAGAAAACGATCTCTCTGCACTGGCGTTGCTTACTGGCAATGTACATACAATTTGAAAAAGGATGTGAATCGTCGGGTAAATGTCTTTATCACAGCCATTTAAAGCATCAATTGCTGAAATGCTTGAAGGGACTTCTCCAATGTTAATTGTTTCGTTTTTCCACTTTTGTTGCCATAAGCTAACTTCAACATTTAACTTCATAGTTTCCAGGATCTTATTACCACTCAACAAAAACGAAAACTTTTTTATGATGCATTGAATGGTTTCATTCAACTCAGCACTTGTCAATTTCACGATGGACTGAAGAAAACCTTATTTTCAAATCTGCACATACACTATCTAAAAGTGGTACATATGAAGATATCCTGAAATAGTCCTCGGGGTTTTGAATATCGTAGTTTGGTCTTTTAATTTGACGGCAACAAGTTCTAGGTTTCCTAATGTCAACATTCAGAGTTTTAGCCATTTCCTTAACGCCCGTGAAAATATTTTCAAAATGTGATTTAGCATCTGATCTTCTCTTCTCTAAATCAATTATCAAATATTTTATTACTTGAGCAGCTTTTGCCAAATCAAGGGACTCTTTTTGTAGAAGAGTACTTAAGGGTAGAGTACGCGCCAAAACATCACTCAGACAAAACAAGCCTACTAGGAACTCTGAGTCACACAAAGTCCCTGATAGTATGGCTGCTTTACCTGCGGAAGTTTTATCCTTCCACTCACTTATTTCATCTAAGGTTTTTACAATTGAAGGCAAGGTTGACACGATTTGCAGAACCCCATCATGCCTCTCAACCCATCTTGTTTCACATAGCCGTTTGAGTTTTCCTCCAATATGAGCATTGAGCACTGTAGCTCGTTTAGGGAACGAAAAGAACGACGTCACTTTCTTTATTGAACAAACAGTTTTTTCAATGCTGGTTATTTTACCACATTGCGAAATACTCAAATTGAGTTTATGATTGTAACATGGTGTCATTATTGCATTTTTGGCGGTATTTTGTATTTCTCTCACAGCACCCATGTTGTCTGATATCATAACTGTGCATCCATCTGTTCCAATTCCCACACACCTTTCCAAAGGAAGTTGTACGGACTGTAGCTCGCCTAAAACAATTTGGCCTAGGGATTTTCCAGTCAACGATAACTCATTTCCACAGATTTCTACTGTCTGGTCTGAACTTGAAATGTTTTGAAGACCACCTTCATCAGCAGAGTCAGAGTCATCACTCTCATTTTCGTCAAAATTTATTTCTTCTTTTTTATTTCTTTGCAGATTGCAAGCTGCCGAAGGCATCAATGGAGGTCAGAAAATCTTCCCTTGTTTCAAATTTGTTACTGGTGTTCAGCACGTTCACATACCTAAGAACCAAGGTGACTTGTTCCTTTCCTGAAATATCAGGCGTTTCGTCGAAAATTATTGAGAAAAATCGTGATTTCAAAATGCGATTGATGATTGATTCGGTTATTTCCAATCTGCAGCAGTCTATAATGTCATTTTGCGTGGATTTATTGATGTAGGTTGCTCTACTAGATGAGTTTTTTAAGTGACTTTCCAAATCCGTGTCACCTGCATCGACCCTGAAGCGAAGCAATGCTCTGAAGTTCCCTTCGTTCTGTAAGGGTGTTTGGCCAACTTCAATTTTACCATCATCCCGATGTCCTCTAAGGGGAATATTTTGTCTACCAAGCATGATTATAGTCTTGACAATAGGCAACAACCTTTTTCTGTTTTCTTGTGACAAATTGAGTCTGTAGGCATTGACAATGTTGCTCACGTCGTGCACAGGGTTGTGATAGGTTTTTGAAAACACTTTCAGTGTAGTCGCTTATATCTTGGCCTATGTAATTGCCAATGTTTCTCGAAGGAACACTAGAATCTGTATGTTTCAATTTCGAAGTAGAAGGAAAGTCAGTTGCAAGACCACTTGCTTCGGCCGGGTCAGGATGGCTATCCTTATAAGACGGATTCAAATTTGAAGTTTCTTCTAGTTCAATAGGATCTCTAGCTAGAGGCGAATTTTCTTCCCCTTCATTAAGTCGTACTTTCTTCACTGTGAAATATTCCTCTTGGGACTCAAACTTAATAGCAGCATCTAGAAGTAAGTCCTCACTGGTTTGCAATCTCTTTTGTGGTTTAGTGAAGAAAGATATGAGCTTTTGCCCTTTTCTGTTAGCCTGTAACACACATTAAGGTAAGCATGTGAGAAGCATATCAATGGAATCGAACCAAAATAAATATTTACCTCACTTCAACAGTAATGTATTTTACAGCATTAGATAGAAGACACCGATATCTGCAAAATGAAAGAATTCACGAGTAAATACAACGCATAATACCAAAGTTATAGCCTCTTCAAAAGGCTTACGTAACGCGGACAAACTTAATTTTTATTGAAGATTTGGATTCAACGTGCCTTGAAAAGCAAAAAGCCAAAGTTTGAGGTATGATTATAATAGAAAATTGGTTCGATTCCAGAAAATGATATCCCAGAAGTTAAATAAATAATTAAATATATGTATTTACTTTTACTACAGCATCATGTCAAAAATTGTTGCAATGGTCGAATGCGTTCTCAAATTATATTCATTCAACATTACTTAAATACCAATGAAATAGGATATTTACTTACCATTATACAAACAAATAGAAAACAGCTGCTTATTCTGGACTCTGGTCGTCTACACTCCTAGTATTTATGTATTCTTCTCCTTTTTGGTGTTCATAATTCTGATTGGTGAATTGAAAATAAAAACAATTGTTGGAATATCAGAGATAACGCCTAAAGATCAAAAAAACCGATCAACGGAGCCGCGCTTCACACAAAAATAGATGGTAACGTTTGTCGAAGAGATACCGACAAGCTTCATGAAGCGCAAATCGGGGTAAGCAGGGAATCACATGCTGACTCCCCACAGTAATATTTAAGACCTAATTGCGGCACCTTTGAACATGTTTGATGCCGGCGCCCGACGAAAATATTTATTAGGACACGTTTGAATATAGAAATTGGTCCATATTCATATTATTTCTGACCTCATTGCATTTCCATTCCCTATCTGCACTTTCAACAAATTTGTTTCAGAAATTCAATCAAATTAAATTTTTGCTGATCTTGTAATTATTTTAACCTTAGTATGTCAAATTCTAAGGGAGCCCAGCAAAATTTTAGGTGTGGCCCGGGCTTTTTGGGGGGGGGGGGCGTTCCCCCAGTTCCCCCCTTGGATCCGCGCCTGTATATATATATATATATATATATATATATATGTATATATATATATATATATATATATATATATATATATATATTATATATATATATATATATATATATATATATATATATATATATATGTATTTATATATATATATATATATATATATATATTGAAAAAACAACAACAATCTTTTTCCGGGATATCTGAAACGGATACAAATACTACTCCCGTTCTTTACTGTCGACTTTCGATATAGTGGAAGACTCTAGGTATAATTTTTGGCAAAACTGCGACTTAAATGTTGAGTCCAAAACTACGCAGTAGTTTCAATTGTTTTCCAATTTTTATTCTCCTCTTTAAAATGGGACATTACCCAATTATTGAACAATATCCTTGTATATTGGTATTTCCCAGAGCATATCAAACTTGTATCTCTTATTTATTTCCACGATTGCACTACAGCTGCTGAAATAATCAGATAGTAATCAATTTCAATCGAGTTTCTTAGAAAATCAGCATCTATTTGAAGGAATCAATTGATATTTCATGTAACGACGTATTACATAATTCCCTTATGAATATTGATTGTATATTCGAGAGCAATTATTATTAATTAATAAAGTGTATAGACTGTTTGTTGATCACTTGTTGGAGAATATAAATGATATACCTATTACAAAAAAATAGACATGATTCCACTAAAATTTGTGATAAGCCTTCAACATATATATTATGAGATATACCTAATACTATTTTCAAGAATATGTGTACACCTGGTTTAAAATATCATTATTCACAAAATTGCTCGATTTTAAATTCTTAATATTTTCAGTTCTGAATAAGGACTCAACGGTTTATGTTTGCTCAGTAAATGTGATAATTCCATGTCAACATGTTATACAGATCTATAAAAGGATTCTTCTTGATTGAGTATTGATTTTTTTGTTCATCTGATCTGGTTTCAATATTTCTACCAGTGACTGAGATTGAATTCTCGCACATCACTTGGTGAAACATCATAAAGAATAAAGTATAAACTTTAAAATAAAAACACTTGGCTTATGTTTCACAATATAAAAAAATCTTTAGATACTGTACTTAGCAGTAATAAAAAGTCGACATGTTTCGAGCTATGAACTCATTATCAAGACTGACTACAGGAGAGTATTGCATCGTAATTTATAAAACAGACAAAAGCAAAGGTGATACCTGAAAATCAATTTGTTCGTTTACAAGGGGTAATTGACTATTATCCTGGTTAATAAATAAGTACCTATAAGGCCAAAATAAACAACAAACATAATATACTACAAAACTAAAGAAGTTGGCGGAATGTATTCTTAAGAGTTCGTTTCAAGGAAGGTAAAGAAATGTCAAATAAATCGACGTCGCACGAGCGTAACCTTTCATTACTGACTGACATTAATCTACAAAGCCCCACATTCCTTAATGTATTAGTTTTTCTGAATGGCATGTAAAACATATCGTGATATCTAAGCCTCACATTCGGCACATTGAATTGAATTATAGGCAATAACGAGGATATTCGGTATTCCTTTACACCCCCTTTACGCACCCCTTCATTTGTTACGTCAGGACGGACGAGTGGTAGAAGCAGACATGCGCCTTACCAATGTAGCAGTAGGGAACTACTGCGCACGGGAGAACAGTCATAGTCAAGGGAGTCATCGAGTATGCTTGAACGTATGAACAAGTTGTTAACGTATGGAGCAATAAACGGAATTGGTCTAAATAGTTATTGTTATTTGTGTAAATCAACCCTTGTATTTAACATATATATATATATATATATATATTATATTTATTCAAAAGTGTTCCTCTAATTTTTTTGAGCAGTGTATATATATATATATATATATATATATATATATATATATACACTGCTCAAAAAAATTAGAGGAACACTTTTGAATAACCTTGTAACTTATTAAGTGATAGCTATATACAGATGAATATATATATATATTCTTAAAGACACATATTTGCTTCTCATAAATCGATTTGTAAAACCTCCAACTAATTCTCCATTCGTAAACTAAGATTAATAATTTAAAAAAAGTGCGAATAACAAAATGAAATGAAGAGATTATTCAATACTAATGTTCCGCTATCTGACAACCAATGGGCTTCAGTATCGCGTGTGCCTTCCAGCAGCACGAATTACTTCTTGGCATCTTCTTGGCATACTCCTCACGAGCCTTCGAATGTCTTCCTGTGGTATACTGTCCCACTCTTCGACCAGGGCTTCTGTTAGTTGCTGAAGGGTTTGAGGTGGATTTGGACGATGTCGAATACGTCTATCCAATATATCCCATAAGTGTTCAATTGAATTAAGGTCAGGGCTTATTGCTGGCCAACCCATTGTACGAATTTCATGCTCGTTAAGGAAATCTATAGTTATCGCAGCAGTATGAGGCCTTGCATTATCCTGCATGAAAAGAAAATCAGGACCTATACCATACGCTGCAGGAATAACGTGATCTGACAGGATGATATCAATATATCTAGCAGCTGTAAGACTTCCTGGTATTACTACGAGATCGGTTTTTTCCTCCAAACTTATTCCACCCCAGACCATTACAAATCTGGATACTTCTTGTACAGCAGCAGCGGAGTATCGTTTATTATGGCGTCTATACACACGCACCCGGCCATCACAACGAGTGAGACGAAATCTTGATTCGTCTGTAAACAGTACTGGTCTCCATTGTCGAAGTTGCCATCTCATATGATGACGAGCAAAGTCTAATCGCATAATTTTACGATGTCGAGTTAAAATAGGTTTTCTCACCGGTCTTCTTGGTTTCAAATTTGCTTCCCGTAACCTGTTTCTAACAGTCTGGTCAGAAATGGTTACCTGATGAGCCATCCTAAGTGTAATTTGAAGGTCTTTTGCTGTCGCTATCCGTTTTCGCAAAGAAGAAAGTACTAAATATCGGTCCTGAATTTGTGAAGTTTTTCGCTTTCGACCTTGTCCGGTTCGTCTTTTATATAGTCCCGTCTCTCTATAGCGATCATACACACGTTTAATGACTGACGGACTGCAATTAAAATTTCTTGCTACTTGTCGAATTCTAACACCATTTTCAATTAAAGCTATAGCACGAGCGACTTCTATCTCGCTTAGATTTCTCATTTTGACAGATAATAAATTCAACAAGTACAAACTGTCATACCGTGGCTCATTGAAGCTCTCTAAGCCTGCCACATCATAGAACCTGAATAGGAATATTTTTATAATCACTCTACTTTTTGTACTTGCTGTGAAATATTGAACTTATGTCGAAAAAATGGGCATAATTACGTTTATTTTTTAACAAATCACTAAAATAAAATGCAAATCCATTATGAAAATATAATTTTCATTTGTTAATAACAGCAAGCGAAAAAGTTTCAGGGTTATCCAAAAGTGTTCCTCTAATTTTTTTGAGCGGTGTATATATATATATATATATATATATATATATATATATATATATATATATATATCAAATTATGAATTTATTAGCTGTTATAGGTGTGTATTGAAATAAAAAACAAAATAGTTTGGACGTTTCGGAGGTCTTTCCTCCTTCTTCAGCATTAAAAATATATATTGTCTGTAACAAAAATAAAACAAGTAGTACAAAATTTCTTCACAAATAACTGTTTATAAATACCTATTAAAATGATAAAATGATTTTCATTCAAGACAAACTGCAGTTTTTACGTCTTTTGACTTTTCTCGGTCGTGTGTCAATGTCAGTGTTGTCTTTGTTACTGTCGTGACAACACTGACATTGACACACGACCGAGAAAAGTCAAAAGACGTAAAAACTGCAGTTTGTCTTGAATGAAAATCATTTTATCATTTTAATAAGTATTTATAAACAGTTATTTGTGAAGGAATTTTGTACTACTTGTTTTATTTTTGTTACAGACAATATACAGTCCCTGGCCATATTAATGTGACCAGCAGCAAAATTTCATTGTTTCCTATATTTTCGCCATTTGCAAGACGAAAATTCTTATAAATAGATGTTGTAAAGTAGTGGCAAGGCTATTATGATCATCAGTTAATCAATTTTGATTGATTGCGCATCACTCGTGCAGTGGGCGGCCATATTGCTTCTTTGAGTGACAGCGTGTAAAATTTTCCCCTAGTGTTTTTTGTGATTAATCGGTGTTTTTTTAGCTGAAACTGAAGTTTTTTTCGGTAAGTTGATTTATAATTTCTTGTTATTATCTTTTTCATCAGTAGTTTGGACTAATTTGCTTTAAAATTGTTTAATTTTTCAAAACATCTACTGAAAGTTAACCTAACCTTAATTTTTCTTTATTGTTAGTGATGGGAAGTCTAAAGGACCTGTCTCCTAAAAAAAGGAGAAATTGAAGCACTTATAAGTTTAGGAACCTCTCAAAACGTCAAATTGCTGAAAAAATTGGAGTTTCTAAAACGTCAGTTGCAAACATTGCCAGGAAGCTGCAAAATGACAACACTCTTAACACCAAAACGAGCGGGAAATTGTGGTCGAAAGCGCATCGTTACCCCACGTGGCATGCGTAAATTGACTCAAATTGTAATTGGTGATAGAACAGCAACACATGCAATCATCAAATCAAAGTTGGGTGAAGCAGGAGTTGACGTATCGACGAGAACAGTAAGGCGGCGCTTGAAGGAGCTCAATTTCAACAGTCGGCGTCCTGCTAAAAATCCGCTATTGACAGAGAATATGAAAAAGAAACGTCTGGAATGGGCAAAAAAATATAGAAACTTTACTGTGGAGGATTGGAGAAAGGTAGGCTACTTGCTATATTTGGTTTTAAGTTAACTTGAATGTTTTAAAGAAATTTCAAGATGTTCCTTCTTTTCGTTCAGGTTTGCTTCAGTGACGAGAGTTCCCTTGAGATCTTATCGAACAAAACTCAGTATGTGAAACGAACACCAGATGAGAAATTTTTAACAGACTGTATAATTCAAACATCCAACAAAAGTCATGATATGGTCGGTTATCTCTGGCAAAGGTTTAGGGAGGCTCCAAATCGTGAAGGGAATAATGCGCCAAGACCAGTATGTAACCATTCTGAGGCAAAGGCTTTTACCTCAGCTGAGAGAATGATTCCCTAATAGCAATTGCATCTTCATGCAGGACGGAGCACCTTGTCACACTGCCAAAACCGTGAAGGAGTACCTTTCTAATGACGAAATACCCCTCCTGGATTGGCCTGGTAACTCACCGAACCTGAACCCAATTGGAAACACTTGGGAACTCCTGAAAAGGGAAATTTCGAAAGAAAGAGTAACCAACAGAACAACTCTAATCCAAAAAATTATTTTCAATTGGAACCACAACGACAAATTGAAAGAAAATGCCGCCAAATGCATTGATAGCATGCCACAACGTGTGAAGGCGGTAATCGACGCGAAGGGAGGATCATCGAAATATTGAAAATATCATGTATTTCTATTCAAAATATACTATTTCTAATAAAAACTTTTCACAAGATATGTAATTAATATATAAAGAACGATTTAGAATCATATTGATTTACTGAGTGAACGAAATGTCTACTAAAACATAGAAAATGTGAAAAATGTGTACTGGTCACATTAATATGGCCAGGGACTGTATATACTCTTTTAATGCTGAAGAAGGAGGAAAGACCTCCGAAACGTTCAAACTATTTTGTTTTTTATTTCAATTTCAATACACACCTATAACAGCCAATAAATTCATAATTTGATATACTGGATAAAGATAGGTAATAAAGAAGTTGTTTATTTATAAATATATATATATATATATATATATATATATATATATATACCCATATATATTAATATGTTATTCGATTAGTATTATAGAATTTTTGTTATAACAATAGGTTTTGAAGAGAAAGTATACAATACTGAGTCAGTTAATATGCATAAAATGAAACACTTTCAAAAGATAAATTTCATATTATAGAGAGGATAATGACATGTAGAAAATTTCATTAATATCTGACAAATACATCTGATAACTCTAAGAAAATATCGACATTTTGGAATTAAATTATATAATATTGATGAATTTGGATTAGATATTTACAGAAATCTCAAATAAAGATTATTAAGAATTGAGGCGTTGACATTGAAAAGGAGGTAAGTGCCAAAATTGCCGAAAATTATTTTTTCACTAAAACGATTCTAAATGCCAATGCCAATAGCATGGAAAAGGAGGTACGTGCCTATCACCTCTCGTTTAGTTTTGAGCGGTGTCACAAGATGCCGCTGGTGGCAACAGAACTATCTATGTTATCACCTAAAACACAGTGCCATGAAGTTCAACGAAAAAACTAAATTCCAAATTTACTATTCGAATGTGTATTCACATCTGATTTACTTAGCTGCTTTTTGGGGCCAAGCAAGACAACAATATATCAATAGCCCAGAATAAAATAGTTAAAACTTTATTTAATTTTCCATATAGGACAAATACAACAATGCTTTACAAAGATCTAAAAATTTTGAAAGTCCCTGATATAGTTAAACTGGATAGTGTCAAAATTATTTACAAAATTAAAAACAACCAAACTGAAACAGAAGTCAACCTAACTCAAAATTGTGACATACATCATTACAACACGACAACAAATCAACATTTCCACATACTACCAAATGCAACTAATGTTGGGAAAAAAAGGACTACATTTCAAGCTCTACAATGGTTCAACAAAATTCCCGAACATATTAAAAACAGTCCGTCCATTGACAGTTCCAATAGAAAGATGAAAAAACTCCTCCTAGAGAACCTATGATTTGTGAAAAGTGATCCCTTCCTCTGACTACAATAGTTATTTAAGTTAAAAAAATTTATATAAGTTACTAAAATGTTAGGACATGCATGTCACTCATACAATCTTACATGTTAGACTCATTATGGATCTTGTAATCTCTTAGAGTACTTGAATGAATAAAAAAAAAGAATGACTGTTTGCTTTGCAAAGGTGACAAGTGCCGCAGCATGGGTTCACCATACATTTATAAAGATATTTGTAAATAATCTTTGAATCTTTTTTTTTACATTATTATCTAACAATGTTTGCATGTAACCGTATAGTAAATACATTTTCTACTCCAAAAGGTGCGTTCATGTTTTTTATTCATGTATCAAGTTGGTTTTTTGCTCCTCCTGGAAAATTTAAGTTTTGGCACTTACCTCCTTTTCATAGTCAACGCCTCAATTATTCCTCAACGTATATTGTTAATAATATATAATATGTATCAAAACTTCTTGTGACATTGGGTGGCGACAAATTGTTTCCATCGAATTGTACTGTTTACGATATTTCCTATTTCACCAAATGGCATATCTGCCTCTTGCTGAGTTTTTATGGTCCAACTTTCCTTTGGTGTCTCTGGTATTCTGTTGCCTGGTGGACACCCCTGCAGAGCTATTCTAGACTCCAGATACGTTTCGACATTATTCGCCATCTTCAGTCACAAGGTCTTCATCTATATTCTGAGATTAATGGACTGAGTCACCGACTATTTAAAAATTTTCGAATCGCATGTTGAAAATTAAAATTCTTTGAACTGATTATGGAGGAGAGTACTGCATCAGACGTTCTGTCCTCACTCTCCGCAGCAAAATGGGAAGGTAGAGCACCTTGAATGCTCGATTCTAGATCTTGTAAGATGTCTCTTGATAGATTCAGGGCTCCCAATAATTTTTTGGACTTAACTATGCAGCTTACCTATTGAACCTGTCAGTTTATACTACCTAGGAACACGTGAGGTCAACTGAGAAGCTCGCGATTCTACACCTTCTAACTTTTAGTTGTGAAGCTTGTGCACACATCCTCGCACATCAACGCCTCAAGTGCTTAGAGTATTAAAAATTTTTCTTGGAATAAGAAACACGTGATTGTCAGAGAATATATCTAAATTTTGACACATCAACATCTGTTTCCAATAACTATATCGCAAAAAGAAATGAGAAATCCCGCTGCTTTGAATGATTTCGTGACTACAGACTACACAGATCCTAAACTGCCAGACCCAGTGACTTATGAGGACACAATTGTATGTGAGATCAATCAGTTATGGGTCGATGTCATGAACCGACAATTCTTGTCGCAGATGAATAAAAAAACTTTCAATTGATCTAATTTACAACCTCAAGGCGATTTCTCATTTTTCGTGGTGTTCAGGGCCAAGAAAGATGGTAGCAATCAGATAATAATCAGTCATAAAACCAGACTGATCGTCATTTTTTCTCAAAGGGAGGACCATAGATTATAAAGACACCTCGTCGCCTGTTGTAAGGTGTGTTCAATAAAATACCTTCCAGAAAAGTAGGGCCTGGCCATCGACCAAACTGATAATGTATCAGCATTCCTTCAGGGATATTTAGACAAAGAGATTTATATGTCAAAATCACCAGCATGTAACGATAGATCAGCAAAGGACTGTCGGCTTCGAAAAATCAGGAGTGTAGAATCGGAAGTTGTTTTAGAACTTTGAAGTGAAGAAGTCACTATTGACTGGTATGTTCCTTACAACATCATTGGAAAAATCATGCTGACGTTTACTGTCCAGGTCGACGATCTCTTGATTTACATGATAAAAAACTGAAAGAAAGTCGACAAACAACTCACTAGGTCATTCATGTTCACTAGACTAAATATATGTCAATGCCATCAGGGGGCAGAAGGCATTTTGATTGTGAGGTATCTCTAAAGAAATGAAAGAACCTGTGACATCCAGATGGCCAGGAAACTGGACCAAACACAAAGATGTGAAAAGAGTTCAAGCGAGCCTTCTGACGTATATACTAAACAATAGGATACTGGCTCATTTCTTAACAAACACCACAAAAATACAAGAAATCGCTACATAAAAACGATAGCGATTCGAGTAAAGAATCCATACAACCAAAACGCACTTTCTTAGCATCAAGTTCTAAATTCAATAACTCAATTTGTAAGAGGTTTGGGATCAAAATTTCTACAACCGGTTGAAGGTCCACATGTACCCTCCAAAATACCTTGAAGGCTGAGTTTAGGATATATTGTAGATAATGAATTTAAACTTCTGTCATTAGTTTTACACAATTTTGCTCATGCACAACAGTTCATTTAAAATGGAATCTCATATTGATGCACGTAAATAGTTATGTTTTCAAAATAAAGGCAAGTATTAGGATACGTGATGAAATATTCAAGGCTCAGCAGCACGTGCGAATTGACACAAATTTGAAGTGCTTGGACATTTATTCGATAAATTGAAATTTTATTTCAATGAATGAAGATTCATGCTGAATTGAAAGCGGTGCACGTTATAGAAAACCGAAAATAGTAAAGCGTTCAGTCAAAAAATTTGATATTTCTAACATTCCTCGTTTTAAGGATGGATGTGACTTGTTGGCGTCTGAACTTACGTAGCTTCTCCATTGGGGGAGTTTTTCTGAATTAACTGTATAAATACACACACATTTATATAAAATATGTATATATATATATATATATATATATATATATATATATATATATATATATATATTTATATTTATTTATATATATTTATATATATATACATATATACATATTTTATATAAATGTGTGTGTATTTATACAATTAATTCAGAAAAACTCCCCCAATGGAGAAGCTACGTAAGTTCAGACGCCAACAAGTCACATCCATCCTTAAAACGAGGAATGTTAGAAATATCAAATTTTTTGACTGAACGCTTTACTATTTTCGGTTTTCTATAACGTGCACCGCTTTCAATTTTGCATAAATCTTCATATATATATATATATATATTTATATATATATATATATATTTTTATATATATATATATATATATATATATATATATGAAAAAACTTGGTTCTCGGGATGAACCGCGTAAAAGATTTGAAAAATCTCGAGATTTTTCAAATCTTTTACCCGGTTCATCCCGAGAACCAAGTTTTTCAAATACTTTCGACCGCGGAAATCTTTCTGAACATATATATATATATATATATATATATTTTTTTATTCTGTCATCTTCTATGTCCCATATATATATATATATATATAAATAAAAAAATATATATATATATACATATTAATATATATATATATTATATATATATATATATATATATATATATATATATATATATATATATATATATATATATATATATATATATATATATATATATATATATTATATATATATATATATATATATATATATATACTATATATATATGAAGAGTACACAGGAATAATGATCAGAGTCATAAAAACATACAATTCGCAGGATTTCAAATTTAAGATTCACAGACTCAAAACTTACATTCAAATTACGCTTAAAGTGTGGTTTTATACATTCATGTGTTATGTATTTGACTATAGTGTTGTTAAGCAAAAAACTAAGTTGATATGATTTGTAGTATTTCCAAAATAAAATAATTCTTCATATTGTGCCAAAACATTGTATGGAAAAATGATCAGAGTCCTGTACTCTCTGTTCATTATTGAATTGGAATAGCAAAGACCAAAATAATGTTTAAATGATTCTATTTTATTTATTTTATTATATAGCATACAATATTTTGGTGATATTTCAGAAAGAAAAAAAATGATTAGGTAGCAATTGCACTAATTGGGATCTTTTCTTCATAACTTTCCATCTCGTCAGAATTATTGTTTGAAAACAATAGGAGTTTTGAATAAAACTCTTGTGCAGGAGGTTCGCAAAATCGTTTGAGGTGTTGCAAATCTGCAATTTTTTTGGGTTTTAGATCAAATGGTCCAGCATAAAGTGCTTTCAGTATAGTTTCTGATGGTATCTGTTTCTTCTTTTAATTTTGATGTGTTTCTCGAAGTCATTTTTAGACTGGTTATTTGAAACATGCCATTGTAAGTTTCTCGGTGAATCAGCATTTGTGGTTTACCCTTGGTCACATTCGAAGACAAAGCCGGTCGGGTTCCAATCGCTCAAGTTGTCTTATACGGAGGTTGAAGACACTTAGTCTAGTATTAACACATTTCGTGCTGACAGGCGATTACCCTAAAGGGACTGAGTTTGACACGACTGTTCCTTATAACAAGCTCTCCAATCTTCCGGTATCTCAGCATGTACATCTAAAGCATCTGAATAGGTGGTTGGACTCTGATCATTTTTGTGAAGTTGCGCGTGGACTATGATCGTTTTTGCGTAAACCAGTTGAATTTTAAACGTTTATAACTTGGACTCTGAGTATTATTTTATAAATCGGTAACGACGCAAACGAAAGCTCTTGTAAAACTTTACCAGATGGCACTAACAGTTTAGTTTCGACCAAAATTGGACCCTGATCATTATTCCCGTGTACTCTTCATATATATATATATATATATATATATATATATATATATATTATATATATATATATATAGTATATATATATATATATATATATATATATATATATATATATATATATATATATATATATATATATATATATATATATATATATATATATATATATATATATATATATATATATATACATATATAGTTGATAGAATCCGTCGTTACTACGTGATAAATTAACATGATGAAAAAAACTAAATTTGGATTTACAACGTTGATTATCACAAAATATTTTGAAAAATATAACACTGCGATTGCAATTTCGGTCACTAGACCATCATCGGGCAGATTGAGTTAAGAACTCAAACTCAAATGAGTTCTTAACTCAATCTGCCCGATGATGGTCTAGTGACCGAAATTGCAATCGCAGTGTTATATTTTTTCAAAATATTTTGTGATAATCAACGTAGTAAATCCAAATTTAGTTTTGTTCATCATATACATATATTAATATATATATATATATATATATATATATATATATATATATATATATATATATATATATATATATATATATATTTATATATATATATATATACATATAATATATATTTATATATATATATATATATATATATATATATATATTATATATATATATATATATAGTGCTTTTCACGACGATCAGACCTTTCTCAAAAATTACAACGGCTATAATTATAAATTTTTTTACTTGTTTATATGTATATTTCAGTATGCAGTGTCGATGTTAAATATTTTGTTTGTTGCAACTTTGTTATTTCGAATGAAACACCCAGCATAGTTCCACCTTTTTAAATTTTGCAGTTCATTTTAGGTCATTTTTCTCTCAAACGACATATTATCAAATTATATCCTTTTAGGAAAGTTTTCAATGATATTTTTTCAAAATTTAGCGAGCTTCATAATTTGTGTTCCACTTTCACCACACAAAATATAGTGAAACGCGATTTTTTTCAAATGGAGCATCCAGTATCCAAAAATGTAAACATACATTCTTGGATTTTTCAGTTGATTTTATATTAGTTATATCATAATATTTTATAGTTTTTGAGATATTTGACTTTTTATATTTCCCTGAAAATAGTGACACAATATTGGGAGAATAATGTACAATTAAATAATCATATTCCTACAGTTTTTAATTCAACAAACATTAAATTTTGAAGAAATGATTTGGATATTCAGTAGAAATGAAAATACCAATGTTCTTCATATGATTATATTTTGTAATAACACAAATGTCAAGATCAGAATGTTTTTATAAAATTTGCTGATCATTTACTGAGTGTAACTGAATTATCAACTGATCCACAAATTGAATGAAAAAAGCCTGAAATTGATAATAACGCCAATCAAATTGCTTTTTTGGGATTTTTCTTCACTTATCAATTTATTTCATTAGATGACGCTGTCCGAGAAGTAGGCATTTCATATGTGAATATTTATCGTATCCTCAACAAAAATATATCTGGATGCCGTATAAATGTTACTGCGTTCAATATTTGAAAGAAACAGATTTATCTAGGTAATGTTTTTTAAGTGACTCAAGAGGACACAACATTTTAAGATAATATAATTTGAATAAACTAAGCAAAATTTATGAAAAATGGAGTCTTCAATAGACACAATAACAATTATTGGGATCCTTGGAATAAACAAGTAACTCAAGAGAAAAATTTTCAAGATAAATGACAATTTTATGTATTTTGTGCAATTATAAATAACTTAATTCTTTGTTTAGAATTTTATTATGGAAATATAATTAGAGAAAAATATACTCATATACTAAGCAATGTATTGTAACTAAGAGAAAAGTTTATGGAATCAAATGGTCAGTGTTCCGTTGTATTGAAAAAATGTATTTAGATCAATGAATTACCAATAATGTTCCTTCTCCATGGCCCCCAAGCACTAGATTATTTTTTTTGGGGTTACTTGAAAAAAGATGGTATATTCATATCACACCACAAACAAAGAGTATATGAAAGATAGAATTAGACCCGCTATTATTTCATTAACACCCATTACATTAAAATCAAATAACACATGATAATTTTTTCGAAAGAATAAATGCTTGCCTAAAAAGAAATATTGACGTATGGGAACATGCGTTGAAGAATAGCATTTTAGGTATTATCCTTTCACCAGTACTATTCTTTTAATTATAAATTAAATGTATTCTAGTAAATAAATACAAAAATTTAATTATAAAAATTTGAATATAACTAAGGTATCTGTTAGTCCCCCTATAATCATAATGATAGTTTTTTATCACTACATCAAGAACCATTTCTTTAAAATAAAATAACTCATAAACGATTATAAATGTTGGGATAAAATGCCTGATTTAAAATGTGAAAATATGCTGCATGACCCATTTGAAAATATTGAATTCAACGATATCTTTAGTACCTATATAAAAGCGCAGCACAAACTTTGATGATAATGAAAAATAAATGAATTTTATGAATTGTAAAGCACTCTTTTAACAGACTGATTTAAAATGTTTCAAACCAATAAATGTCACTGTTCCGAGATAGAATCGCTATTACTTAATCAAATAAATATCATGAAAAGTTAAATATAATTTAAATAAAACATGAATTTTTGAATTTCATTATATTCTGTTAAACATAAACATTGTTTCGCCAAACAGTGGCTCCTGTAGAAGAGTAATTCAAACTTATTCAGCAAGAAGCTACTGTGTTTGGTAAAACAGTGGTTATTTCCAACAAGTATCGGCCCAATCAATCGGTTATTCAAGAGTCAAATATCTAGAAAAAGATCTTGAAATATAACTGATATACAAGGGTTGACCTGAAATTAACTGAATTATTCAAATAGTTATGTGAGAATATCGTGTTTCACGATATTTTTTGTTATAAAAATGAAACACAGACTATGAACACCCTGTGTGATTTTTAAGAAAATAGATACTTTTCAGGGAGAAAAATGACCTAAAATTAAATGTTAATTTAAAAAATGTAAAAATATACTGGGTATTTCATTTGTTATAACAAAGTTGATTTCAACTTCCAGTATAAATGCAAGTGCAGCCAAAAACAAAATATTTTAGATCGACTCGGCATGTTGAAAAACCTCAAAGTAAAAACATTCAGAATTCAATCCGGTGCAATTTTTGAGAAATGTATAAATATATATTATATATGAACGTCTATATATATATATATATATATATATATATATATATATATATATATATATATATATATATATATATATTATATATAAAAGCCTATATATATATATATATATATATATATATATATAATATATATATATATATATATATATATATATATATATAGGGTGATTCACGGTGGATGCACATTAGACGTTTCTGGTGAACCATTACACACGGATCACTTTGCAAAATTCAATGGAGGGCATAATCGGACATTCTCTACCCAACTAAAATATTTTCGGTAATGCGTTGTTGCCACTTCTATAAGAAAGTAGTAGCAACTTTGATTTTTCAAATGGAACCACCTGTATATTATATTATTTTTAGAATCTTCAACAATTTCCTAACAACTTTCCATAATATTTCTCTATACCTATCTGTTACCGTTTTCGAAATAAAAATTATTTTCGTTTTTTTTTCGTCGGAAATCAAGACCTCTAAAAACTCTGATATCTTTGAGTTAAGAAATACAATGATATCGAAATTTCGGATTAAGTTTGTTAATACCTAGGGGCTTCCTACACTTCAGCCTAATGTTCGTTATTTCAATACAGGGTGGTCAAAAATACAGTTATTCCGTTAGCTTGGAAAAGTGACTATAAGTTGGTTATTTCAAATGGAATACCCTGTATATTATTACAAATTCGGAAAGCTGCTAGAATTTCCTTTTTATTTATGTATATCATACCTATACCTAACTAGTCAAGTTTCGGACTTATGAGCACTTATTTGTGAAAATGTTCCTTGAACATGGTATCCCCTTGGTATTTGCTAAGCATGTCATGATTACCTACTATTTGACAGTAATGTTGTGACAATCTACTAATAATATGGAAACTGTCATCACTTCAGAAGTTGGAAATACCTTCAGAAACGATGGAAAAAATTTATTCAAATGAAGTTCTCATGAATTTGTTTATTATTTTTGGACAGTGTGATAAAATTATCATCAGGACATAGAAAGTTCAATGAAATGTATCCGAATCTACTGCCAATGAACCTCAAAAAATTTATACGAATTCAGAACAATTTCAAAATGTTTGGATCAACTTTAAAAGCACTAAGAAATGTACATCGGCCCGTAACTTCCGAAGATAACCAAATTAATGTCCTATCATATTTTCACGCATTTCCGGAGTCATCGATAAGAAGTGCTGAAGAAGATTTTGGCTTAAAATATTTTTCTGTTCAAAGAATCTTGCAAAGACATAACATGCATGATTAAAAATTCACCAAAATTAGAGCAATGAAGCCTCAATACCCTCAACAGAGAGTTGAATTTTGTGAAATGATATTGGTACTCATTCAAAAAGATCCATTTTTTTTAAATAAAATGATTTGGACTGATGAATCAAAATTTTCAATAGAAGGAATTTTCAATAGAAAAAATTGTCATTTTTGGTGCAGTGAAAATCCTTATTTCACAAAAGAAGCCGGATATCATTCGTATAAATTTTTTGAGGTTCATTGGCGATAGATTCGGATACATTTCATTGAACTTTCTAAATCCAGCTGATAATTTTATCACACTGTCCAAAAATAATAAACAAATTCATGAGAACTTCATTTGAATAAATTTTTTCCATCGTTTCTGAAGGTATTTCCAACTTCTGAAGTGATGAAAGTTTCGATATTATTAGTAGATTGTCACAACATTACTGTCAAATAGTAGGTAATCATGACATGCTTAGCAAATACCAAGGGGATACCATGTTCAAGGAACATTTTCACAAATAATTGCTCATAAGTCCGAAACTTGACTAGTTAGGTATAGGTATGATATACATAAATAAAAAGGAAATTTTAGCAGCTTTCCGAATTTGTAATAATATACAAGGTATTCCATTTGAAATAACCAACTTATAGTCACTTTTCCAAGCTAACGAAATAACTGTATTTTTGACCACCCTGTATTGAAATAACGAACATTAGGCTGAAGTGTAGGAAGCCCCTTGGTATTAACAAACTTAATCCGAAATTTCGATATCATTGTATTTCTTAGCTCAAAGATATCAGAGTTTTTAGAGGTCTTGATTTCCGACGAAAAAAAACGAAAATAATTTTTATTTCGAAAACGGTAACAGATAGGTATAGAGAAATATTGTGGAAAGTTGTTAGGAAATTGTTGAAAATTCTAAAAATAATATAATATACAGGTGGTTCCATTTGAAAAATCAAAGTTGCTACTACTTTCTTATAGAAGTGGCAACAACGCATTACCGAAAATATTTTAGTTGAGTAGAGAATGTCCGATTATGCCCTCCATTGAATTTTCAAAGTGATCCGTTGTATGGTTCACCAGAAACGTCTAATGTGCCATCCACCATGAATCACCCTGTATATATATATATATATATATATATATATATAATATATATATATATATATATATATATAAATATATATATATATATATATATATATATATATATATATATATTATATATATAAATATATATATATATATATATATATATATATATATATATATATATATATATATAGATAATTTAAAAAATATCACCAACGCCGCTAAGTTGTTGGTATTACAAAAGGATAATAAAAAATACTAATTTAATTGAAAATCCACCCAAGCCAAAAATCTATAATAAATTTCATCATATAGCAAAAATTATGAAATAGCTAGTTAAGATATTACGAACGGTTGTTAACTAAGTATATATTCTCTATATCATTAAATTTACGAAAACAGTGTACAGTAGGTACTACTAACAAGAATTTCAGTGAAGACCCCAGTTCATTGATTAGAATAAACAGCATATCGATAAATGTTTCTCATCGTTACAGTGTTTCGTTAAATCTGATATCGTATTCACTTGAACTTTTATTCAGTTAATTTCAACCAAAATGCATATTCCATTTTCTTTCCGGGAAATTGTGCAATATCTATCAGTGCTTTTCAGTAAGTATTTTCAGTTACAATTTTCATTAATTACATAAAATAGATCGAAAAACACGAGTCGAATTAAGAATATGAATTAGGTTTTATTTTGATCCTTAAAGAGTTCTTAATAAAAATACACAAACTTAATTTGAGGAAACTTTCGAAATTAATAAATTTTAGGAGTATAAATTTGATTGATTAATCGTCACATTTGATGAATTGAAATTCACTCTTATGAATAGCATTTTTCAAGATATTATTGAAAATATATAGGTATAGTGTCTAACTAATATTTTTCTTCAGATAATCAAGTCATTGATACTGTTACAAGATCAACCAATAAACATACTTTCTGAATATATGGTTCTGAGGATTTAATCAATTTATAAAACAAAGTTAGTCAATTGTACTTTGAAAGATTGACATAATATTATTCCTCTCAAAAAAAACTTGTCGAATAAACTTTATTTAAAAAGAGATTTGAATGGCTTGTGTTGTTGAAAATATATTTGTATTTGGATAAATGAACATGTCGAAGAGATCAAATATTATTTCATAAAAATAATAATTTTAAACACAGATAAACACTTCTAATATTATTGAGAAAATAAACAAAAATTTCAACCAAAAATATTGAAGTATACTTTTTATAGTCAACCAGCATTGCTGCTGGTAAATACTTCAATATAAAATGCTTTTTTTCGAATAGGCTACATTTCTGATGGAAATTTACTCAAAAATTTCATTGAATAAAAGGTTGATTTTTTAGATCTACAAACCAATATATAAATTTAATTAGCATATTGTGGTGGAAATTGTTGAAAATTATTTTTATTTCTGTTAATTTATATAAATCTTATCTCAAGCGGCCCACTAGCCATAGCTAGTTTCATGATTTGATTATCAATGAATTAGAAAATGAAAAATTAAGTTAGAGCATGTATACACACTCACACAAACAAGTACGTATACCTATACTATTTATATATATATATATATATATATATATATATAGATATATATATATATATATATATATATATATATATATATATATATATATATATATATATATATATATATATATATATATATATATATATATATATATATATATATATATATATATATATATATAAAGTGTGACCCATTTTTAATGGAAGCACCCCTGAAAAATTTCAAGTTGTGAACCGATCGCAACCATGTTTTTTTGTAATATCAAGTACTAAAAGGTCTACCTTGGAACAAAATTTGAAATGTTTATTCTGATTTTCAGGGCATACTACGATATTTTTTCTTAGTCGAAATTCGGTTTTTTTATTAGCGATTTTTTTATGGAAAAGATTACCACGCCACTGGATTCAGCGTGACCCTAAATAGGTTTGACCAAAATTTCATAAAAAAATATTCATTCTTAACAAATTTATGAGAACTCAAAATTCGAAAACTCACACTTAACAGTCACAAAAAACACCCAATATCAACAGATAGCCATGAAAATATTTTTTTATGATTACAACAATAAAATAGCGTAAATATTTTCACGGAAAATGAAGGAATTACATTCAAGTTTTCACGCAAATCGCCTAAAACTAAGACCTAATAGATTTTTCAATTCAAATCTTAGTTGCCATGGAAATGATTGAGCGTAAGAGAGAAAATTGAAATTGTACGCCTTTCGGAAGATGATTTTAGAAGTGCTGGAGAGGTTTGTAGAGTATTTATCTGATGGCACTTTATTCTTGAAATCATTAAAATATTGGGTGTTTTTTTATGACTGTTAAGTATGAGTTTTCGAATTTTGAGTTCTCATAACTTTCTTATGAATTAATATTTTTTCATTTTTTCGTCATACCTATTTAGGGACACGCTGAATCCAGTGGCGTGGTAATTTTTTCAATAAAAAAATCCCTAATTTCGACTAAGAAAAAATATCATAGTATGTACTGAAAATTGGAAACATTTCTTGTCTTGTCCTAAGGTAGACCTTTTAGTACTTGATATTACAAAAAAACATGGTTGCAATCGGTTCACAACTTGAAATTTTTCAGCGGTGCTTCCATTAAAAATGGGTCACACTGTACATATATATATATATATATATATATATATATATATATATATATATATATATATATATATATATATATATATATGTATAGTTATATAGAAATATATAGGTATGTCCTGCATACAGAGATAGCATAAGAAATAGGTATAAGATTTTTTGATATACCTCACAACGACGTTTCCAAGGCTAGATTGCGGAAATTTATATCTGTAAACAAACGACAGACCGATAATTTGTTTCTATCACATATATTTATTGTTTTCTAGATCTATTTATGTCATCATATATATATATATATATATATATATATATATATATATATATATATATATATATATATATATATATATATATATATAATATATATATATATATATATATATAATCATATATATTCAATATAGATAGATCAGTAAAGCTCCTAGAATTCAAAAAATTTAAAACAACAATCAAAAGATTTCTACTCGAAAATTGTTTCTACAGTGTATCGGAATACCTTCTAAAAGCCAACTCTCTTAAAGCCTAGACTACAGGGTGCCTGCCAGTATTTCTCTGTCGCTCATGTTAAACATAGGATTTTATACGTCTTTCATTTGTTCATCAATGTGATCTTACAATTTTGGTACTGATGTGTTATATCTTTTATCTTATATTTATTCTTGTTAAGTTATTTTAATGTGTAACAACTATTGTATTGTACTGTTTATGACAAAATCTGACCTGCCATAAACATTGTTATATGTAACGTGGTTAAATAAACTATCTATCTATCTATCTATAATCATCATATCAAACATAATTTTTTCGAAATATGACTTTATTAAATGGCAAAAATTCAGCGATTCATAAACATAATAGCAAAAGAGAATTTTGAGGGAATATTTATTTCATTTCATATTTTCAATCATATAAATTAAATATTGTTCAAATTCCACTTATACCAAAGTTTGTTTGTTTGTAAATTTGAAAATATGAGTCGTTCTTTCTTTTAATGAATGCTTTACACTAGCGTTTCACAACCTTTCAGGAGTAGCGGCCCAATTTTCAATCGTAGTTTTTATCATAAATATATATATATATATATATATATATATATATATATATATATATATATATATATATATATATATATATATATATATATATATGTATATATATATATATATATATATATATATATATATATATATATATATATATAGTATATATATATATATATATATATATATATATATATATTATATATATATATAATATATATATATATATATATATATATATATATATATATATATTTATATATATTTAGATCCCCATATCTATAAGTCTTCCTTACGAGGTGCATCTTTTGGTCATCCGCCAGAAGGAGCGGAAGTATAATGAATATTGATTAATTTAGTACACCTATATAGAATATGTAAAGAACTAATTTTTTTTTTTGTCAAAATTCGGTTCAATTCATAGTTGATAAGTCTTCCAACGACTTCGAAGTATTTTACTCTTCCATTCAATATGCGAAGTTTCTTTTCGAAGCTATAAGTATTCCGAAAGGATAATACACAGCAGCTTCTCGATTGATAGGTCTTCCTACAGCGTTGTCGCATGTACGGTCCGAGACATATTTCCACACTATGTATTGAGATTTTATTTCATTTTACTTCGACCTCTCTGTCGATTTGACTATGTTATAACATGAAGATCGAGGAATATTTGAGCTTTTATCAATGAAAGAGATGAAGATATTCAAAATAGAGCGGGTAAATTTTCAATTAGACAGAATGTGGAATATTCATTCACGTTGATATATTTGAAAACAAAATTGGTAAAAATTACTCGTACAAAGTGAATACAAGAACAAATCACAAAATGATTAGGTACTCCTATATGGCGCCTAAATTATTCTCTTTTTTAGCGTTTTGGTAACGTTTGTTCATTATATAATAAAATTTTGCAATAAAATAATATTCTTAAAATATCTTAAAAAACTGAATATTGTTTACTTAATTCTTCCTCTACAAAAGAATTAAGTAAATATGTGAATTAATTCACATATTTATTGCAAAATATGTGAATATTCAATGAGTTTTTCAGTCCATAATCTAGAGATGCATACTTTCAATTATAATGAATGTAACACCTCTACGAAGATAAAATTTCAAATACGCTCAATACTTATTACATGATTGATATATACTGCCATGTAGAAAAATATCATCAAACTCAAGTAAATTGCGAACGTTCTTCATCTCGCAAAAAATATGTAGCATAGATTCACCTATCTATGCTACAAAACAAGAATTTAACAAAAAGGTAACCATTAAATTACTAGATTATCATAGAGATTCTCGAAGCTTTTGATCACAGGCAAAGGTTATCAGCAATAACTTTACTCATTCTTCGTTTCCGCCTTTAATTGAAAACTGTGGCTGGCTGGTATCGAGCTTCAAAGGAAAGGCGGTTATTTTTTCAACCATGTTCACCCTAAACTCTACTTTAGAGATAGGTCAAAAGATACCTCCAAATATTCCTATGCTATAGGTTTTAATTTCTATATTTCGCACATGAAATATCTGTCGTATAATGAAACTTCCTACCATCTAATCTAAAAAACAAGAATTTGACAAAAAGTTAACCAATAAGCTACTCGATTATCCTGGTGGTTCATGGAGCTTTTGATCACTGGCAAAGTAACTAGCAATAAATTTATACTTATTCTTTTTTTCCGCCAGTTGTTTAAAACGATGACCCAAAGTAATGAAATTATCCATCAATTCACGGAACATCTCCAACATCTCCCACTAGTAACCATGAATACGGCTTGCGACGTTGTCGTTCAACAGGTGACCTAATCAACTATATCACACATCTTTAGATAAGCTTTATCAAGACTCCTGAGGAATCATAAGTAGTTGCTCTGGATATCTCTAAAGCCTCTAACCGAATTTTGTACATGCCATTATCATCGAAGCTTGAATCTCATGATCTTCCCAAACCATTATACAGCATGATCGAAAATTACCTCCTCACAAGGCATGTTGTGGTCGATGGTGCAAGCACGGACCCGCATACTCTAAACGCCGGTATGCGTATCTTGTTACTAACGATTTTTCTGAAATATATTCATGATCTCTTGAATTCGAAGAAGAAACAGACTTATGAGCTTAGCTAATGACAGTACTTTAATAGAATTCACCACCAACAGAAGACGTATCAGAACATTTACATAAAGCTGTCAATGTGTTGATCAAGCTGAGTCCATAAATAACGATCTCAAGATCATTTATTTCTGGAGATCTTATGATTTATTTGCTGTAAATGCCACCAAGATACAGGCAATCAGCTTCTCAAAAAAAAAAAAACATTTTCGCATCAATCCTGAACTATTAGTGGAGAACAATTTACTAACCTAACCAGTGAACTACCTCTGATAAGAATTGGCATTAACTTCAATATAACTTGACACGAACAAGACTGAATCATTGCCAAATTTCGTGCAATTTTTTTTTCACGTCAAATCAGCTAGAGCTCTGTTATATATCGCTTGGATTCGTCCAGTATTAGATTACTACTGTCATGCTTGGAGCTCTCCTGAATCAAACTATGCTATGACTTATAGCGGTTTAAACCCAGCATATACGTAACTATCGCCATTTGTTGAAATTATTCCGAGGCATTCGAGACGCTTTTAGCTCAGTAAAAAAGGACGAACGAAATGTTATGAAAAAAGCTGTTTGCATTGGTTTTAACCACTAATACTAGATAGGAATTAAGTCTACTGACATACAAACATACAAGAAATTAATTCAAAGACAGAATTACTACTTATAGAAAATATGTTCAATGAGAAAAGTATTAATAATCATTTTGCCATGTGAAATATTACTTTCCTGATTTACCTACGATGGCCTGCCTTTCCATCGTTGGGCAATTAACGGCAACGTGAATAGCAGTATACCTAAATAACGTCAAACATTAATAACTGAACACATAGCATTAGCGAGAAGTTCTTTGTTTTAAAATAATAATATAAAATATAATATATATATATATATATATATATATATATATATATATATATATATATATATATATATATATATATATGCTATCTCGGTAATTATAAGAACTACAATGTTGGTCAAATTAGACAAAATGTGCAGTTTTTGGAGGACATTGAAAATCTAGTTTCATCTTTGAAAAATAAAAATTCTATCTCGACCTACGAGGGTTTTTCGAAAAATTGCTCAAAATTATTTGATTGAATTTGGTATTTTTTAAGGAAACTTGGTTCGTCTAGTTTTCGAGATATTACCATCAAGTTACTTTTTTAAAATACGGACCTGTATTTTTTATTCCATTTCTCGAAAAAACTTCTTTCTGATTTTAACGATGTATAACATGTTCATATTCACTTGCGTTTTAATGATAAAAAGACAAAATTTAAGTTGTATTGAGTTTAAAAAAAAATGAGAACATCAGAGGTGGCTTAGACTACCAATAAAACAATTGCCTATTTTAATAATATAAACAGACTGTTGCAGCGTGTAATGAAAGAAACTGTTTATTAAGTTTTTAAACATTAAAATATTTTACCATTTAATTAAATTCAAGTAATGTAATAAACCTTGAAACTCCCTTATTTTTTAGAATTACTTTTGCCAAAATTCAGAGTGGATGGTACATGCCTAATGCATTTGCTTTATTTTACCCATTCTCTGCCGTTCCCCATTCTGAAGGATCATTAAATGATCCGTATAGTAGCGAATTTCGCTCTAGCCTTGTGAAAATTATTCTATTCGGTAAGCGCCTTTCGAGGTATGAATTTTGATACATTTGAAGGGCTCTTTCAGCACTTCGAAATGCTTTTGCGTAACGAAAAAATAAATCTAATTTTTCACCATTAGAAAACGCTACCATGTTGGTTTAAACTTACCCTGACACGATACATCTTTTACGGATCATAGGCTTTTATAAGCAATTGTTTCTCTTTGCTCTATGATTAAACCTATTATAAAATGAAAAAAGTGCCAAAAAAGTTAAATACTAGTTTTTTACCATTCAAATACAAACGAATATGGACATGTGATACACCGTTAAAATCAGAAAAAAAAGGTTTTTTTAAATTTGGAATGAAAAATGCAGGTCCGTATTAAAAAAGAAAGTTGAATGTGATATCTCAAAAACTAGACGAACCAAAATTCCTTAAAAAATACCAGCTTTATTTTTCCTTACCAATTTTATGTAAAAATTATATTAGGTATATATTATTTTTAAGATATTCGATCAAATAGTTTCGAGCAATTCTTCGAAAAACCCCCGTAGCTTGAGATAGAAATTATTTTCAAAAAATCTGTAATCGGATTGTCAATTTCCTCCAAAAACTGCACATTTTATCTAATTTGACCAACCTTGTGATTACTATGGTTACCGAGATAGCAATAGTGGCTCATGGCAATTAGGACAACCTATTATATATATATAAAGGGTCACTCACGGTGGATGGTATGTTAGACGTTTACGGAGAACGGGACATGAGATTATTCTGAAAATTTGGTTTCATGGATGATTGATTTTGCTCTATCGATCTAAAATAATAGTGGCGCTGCGGCGTTGCCACTTATACTAAAAAGTAGCAGCAACTGTGAAATTTCAAACGAGACACCCTATATATTATTCCATTTTTTGCTTCTCTGCCATTTTCCAATTGTTTTTGTATGATACTTCCCTATACCTATCTCCGGAGGTTTTCGAGAAATTAAATGATTTCCTTATTTTTTTGTGCAAAACATAGCTTCAATTAAATGTTCAGTACTAAGGTATTCAGATTCGTAGGATGCTGAAATTTTAGGTGTAGTTTACCAAGTTCCGACGTATAAGGAATTTTTTAAGGACTTTGTTCTCCATTATACAGGGTCCTCGCAAAATCGCAAATTTTGCGATTTTAAATACATAAATACAAAAATAGTAAAAAGTGCATTTTTTCAAATGTAATACCCTGTATATTATTAAATATCTCGAAAGAAAATTGAAATCCCTTTCAAATGATGTATCATGTTCCTATACCTAAAATGTCAGATTTCCGAAATAAAAGCAAGTTTCTATGAAAATCGGATTATTTAGCCTTATTTTGTATTAGGTAGCTATGAAATGTCAAGAAAGATGTCATTATGAAATTTTGACAATTAGTCCATCAACAATGAAACGTTCGCGCGTTCATTAACGAAAATTTGATTTGGAAACAATCAAAATGGAAGGCAATAACTATTCTCATGAAGTTTTGATGAAGTTATTTATTGTACATGGTCAATTTGACCAAATAATAGCAAGAACATGCAGAAAATCCAATGAAATGTATACCTATTGACAACCAATAAACGAAAGAAAATTTGTTACAAAATAATTTTATCTGGATGGGGCACCAGCTCATCGCACTGGCGAAGTAACAACTGAGTAGTTCCAAATGTTCGATGATCGCTAGTTTAGACGTTTAGGACCATGGAATTGGCCTGCGAAATCACCCGACCTAACGCCAATTGATTTTTACTTGTGGGGTACTTTGAAAAGAAAAGTTTACATTACATCAGTAGCCATTAAACAAGACTTGCGCCAACGAGTGATCAATTCCATCGAGGAGCTAAATGCCATTGAGATAAGGAGGGCCACAAATCATTCAACAAGAATCCGCATTTTGAAATGTTTGGAAACCAATGGCAGTCATTTTGAACACTCATTATGATCGTTTTCTTAACTTAAATACTTATGTCATTGTATTAACATGATTTATTCCCGTTATACCGTTTTGTTATTTGTTATTTTACGTAATGCTTTTTTTTATTAGTTTAGTAAATTTCGTTTCGCTTTCAGTATTGACCCATAAGTGATAAAATTATTTTGTGAACGTACAAATTTTCTCTCGTTCGTTGGTTGTAAATAGGGATACATTTCATTGAATCTTCTGCATGTTATTGCTATTATTTGGTCACATTGACCATGTACAATAAATAACTTCATCAAAACTTCATGAGAATAGTTATTGCCTTCCATTTTGATTGTTTTCAAATCAAATTTTCGTTAATAAACGCGCGAACGTTTTATTGTTGATGGACTAATTGTCAAATTTGCATAATGACATCTTTCTTGACATTTCATAGCTACCTAATACAATATGGCTAAATAATCTTATTTTTATAGAAACTTGCTTTTATTTCGGAAACCTGACGTTTTAGGTATAAGAACATGATATATCATTTGAAAGAGATTTAAATTTTCTTTCGAGATATTCAATAATATACAGGGTACTACATTTGAAAAAATGCACTTTTCACTATTTTTGTATTTATCGTTAAAATCGCAAATTTTGGAGGACCCTGTATAATGGAGAACAAAGTCCTTAAAAAATTCCTAATACATCGGAACTTAATAAACTACACCTAAAATTTCAGCATCCTACGAATCTGAATACCTTAGTACTGAACATTTAATTGAAGCTATGTTTTGCACAAAAAAATAAGGAAATCATTTAATTTCTCGAAAACCTCTGGAGATAGGTATAGGAAAGTCATACAAAAACAATTGGAAATTGGTAGAGAAGCAAAAAATGGAATAATATATAGGGTGTCTCATTTAAAATTTCACAGTTGCTGCTACTTTTCAGTATAAGCGGCAACGCCGCAGCGCCACTATTATTTTAGATCGATAGAGCAAAATCAATCATTCATGAAACCAAATTTTCAGAATAATCTCATGTCCCGTTCTCCGCAAACGTCTAACCTACCATCCACCGTGAGTGACCCTGTATATATATATATATATATATATATATACACGAGTATTCATTTTTTCGCGGTACATATTAGCATATCCAGCGGCCCACAATCAATAAGCTTTTTATGAAGAAGAACAAAACTATCAAAATTTGGGTAAATTCAGGCAATACTTTGGTATCTCCAAACTTATTTTTTTTTAGGAAGTGGCAAGGAGATACATGAGCGGAATTATTTCAGATCGGTGGCAAAAGTAAAAATCAATTATGAGCAATATATTTGAAATGCAGCCTTCTTCAGTGAGTTTGGTGCTAAAAAAACCTGTTCTTGAAAGATTGACTTGTATGTGGATTAGGTGGAGTTGGGAAAGTGCCAAATGATGGTACGTATTTATTTTTTTCTCCGATCGCTGTCCTTTGTTTAGGTAGGAATTTCTTGTTTTTTCGTGGCTTTTGAGGTTTTCCGGACCTTCAGTTTCTGCCAATTGAAGGTCGGTACGTGGATTGAGTTTATATTGAGGTACGGTT